>RJWJ010007923.1:0-55483 GCA_004363605.1 Indri indri | reverse complement strand
CAACAACAACAACAACAACAAAAAATGGAAACAACATAAGGGGCAACCATGAAGGGAGAAAAACCATTTAGCCTGAGAAGAGTATAAAAAACAGAATAGGAAATTAACCCTCATTGTTTGGTTGCTTGGTGGTAAGGGCAGTATGAAGAAGCATTGATGTTATAAAACACACATATGCACATGCATATACACATGTGTATATGTATGCATATTTAGTTGGTGACAACTTGTCAAGAGGAAAAGGGAGGAATTTTGAAATCAGACACACATATTTTGAACATAATTGGCCACTTATTAGCTAGGTGACTGTGGGCTGACCATTACATCTATAGCACAGTGGGGTTCTAAAGATTTAATGGCATTGCATGTATTAAAAAACCAAAAGCAGTGTCTGGCATGCAGCCTGTCTTCGATAAATGAGTCTTCCTTCCCTTTTTACGTCTGTCCTTTCATTTCTTCCTTCCTTCTCGCTTCACTAACTTCCTCCCTGAGCTTTCCAAATGTACAAGCTGAAGAGAATTCATCCAAATTGCCCCAATTTTCAGATCCTAAGGGACCCTTTGTTGCTTTTTGAGTTCAAGTATGGGAACATCGTGGACCATACAGTAGTCCACTCATTCTATGCCCAGATACCACCTGGAATAATTTCTTTGTGGATGGGATTGTTTGGCTCTATTATTCCACTCCCTCCTCTTGGTTCTGCCTTTGCAAAAGTTAAGAGAGAGGGACCCTCACCCAATAACCAACCATTTACATGTTTTTACATTCCCAGAGAGCTTCTGTTCTGGGGGACATATTAAAAATCGCCCCCTGGCCAAAAACCCTAAGAAGGGAGAAGCAGGAAAGAATATATTCTAATGAACTCTGGTCCTGACCCATAACTTCCCAGTTGGGAATGCTGTTTTCTTGGTATTTTGACCTTGTCAAAATGACTGATTTTTTTTTTTTTTTCGTCTCGAGGAGTCACTCTCTAACTAAGCAATGTTTCCTGAGCAGGGTTTTGGGACGACACATCAGTGCATCTGGAAGCACTCACTGCTGGAGGCGCCTCAGCTGTTGCTGAGGTTTCTTCTCTGTCTTTGTCTTCCCCAGAAGCAGAACCACGTTGCAACAGCAACTGTCAAGCCTGTAAGCCATGGATGGGCCCCCGACTTCAGTTGGTGAAAGAGTGAATACATAAAAACGTTCCCACCTCAGACTTCCTTTTTCCATGGGTCTTATTGTCTGTTTGACAGATACTCCACTTCCACGTTTCCCTGGCTTCCTGTACTATTTTCCTGTTTTATCAAAGCCTTAGCAACCGCTGAGCAGCACTGACATTGGAGCATGTGCTTGGAAGGTGGGCACTTCCTCTGGGTCCCTTCCCAACACTGCTGATCATCTTCTTGCTCTCCTTGCCACCTCCCTGTTTTCATTGTAGGCTTCTGCTATTTATGGCGTGGATATGGAAACCTGTTTCATCTTTCTCCTCTTCAGGCATTCTGATTTCGATGTGGCACCTTTTTGTAAACTACAAATAGATCTGCCTGTCCTTCCAGGAAGCACCTCTTCTCAGAGCAGATTTCGGTTCCTATGCACCAGGCACCCTTGGGCAGTGAACAACCTGCACAACCATGCATGGGCACTCTCAATTCCCCAATTCCGACAGTTATGAGTGCTGGTGGGCACTTCATTATTTAGAGATGTCCCCGTCAAATGGAAAAGATCACATAGTGTGATGCCAGAAGACTAGCAGTGTCTGAAGCCTACCAAAACCTTGTCTTTTATTCTTCCTGGGCTTTTGTCTAGAAAGAAGCCAGAGATTATGTTTCTTTATTTTGCCTCTGACCTACATTCTTCATCTATTAAGACTTCATGGCCATGCCAGTGGCAGGAAGGTATATGTTACTGCAATAGGTAGAGTGGGTATTAATGTCTAAGAAAAGCCCCTAAACACTGGCAAGCACTCTGTTCTTTGCTTGTCTTTGCTTCTAATGGGCCAGCTTTATACTAAGCCAGTAACTCATTTCCAGACCACCTGAGGGGTGGCACTACTCTTACTGCCTACAGAGCTAAAGTTAAGTTTGAAAAAAATGCCAGGCAGAAATACCACCATGAAATTAATAGATTCCAAACCACATCATTCTGACCTGGCAATGTAATTCTCATTCTGCACAAAGAAAAAGCTTGAAGAGTAGTCACTTTCCTGTTCAAGAGAAAGGTTTTGCTTCTACTTACTAAGTTACAGAGGTTCTGTACTGACCTCTTCCATAGAACAAGAAACCACTCAATTTAGGAATCTTTGGGAAAACACTTTATCCTTTGAGGTGGCTCTCAACCCTGGCTGCACATTAGAATCACCTGGGGAGCCTTAAAAATTCACCAGTGCCTGGGCCTCTCCTTGAGCCAATTAAATCAGAATCTCTAGGGGTGTGGTCTGGGCATCGGTATTTTTTAAAAGCTCCCCTGGGTGATTCTAATGTTTTGCTAGAGTTGAGAACCACTAATTTACAGGTCAAGAGAATAGTACACCATGGTGAATAATGCTCATTCTTTTAATAAGTATGTTATGAACTCCTATTATGGGAGACAGTTTTCTAGAGACAAAAAGATGAGGTTGGTGAACACTGTGGTCTACAAGTTTAGCATTTAGTTGGCAAATGCTAATGTGAAGATGTCAGAATAGCCCCTCCGTGAAGCTAAATTGACTTTGCTTCCAAATTCTTACAAAGAGCATGGGACGGAAAGTTACAGCCTCAGATTCTATCACCACTAGGGAGATGACCTTGGACAAGTCACTTAACCTCTTTGGGTCTCAATCTGATCATCTGTATAAAAAAAGTGGCCGGACTGAAAACTCTACAATTTGTATTGGTGTACTCCAGCTTTACAATGCATTGCTAAATTCTCCAAAACCCAATAAGCTTAGCCAGGCAATTACCAAATAGTTTTGGAGGCTGGCTCTCTCACTCATGCATGCCACTGACAACCATCCTTCTGATGTTCCACCAAATCCCTTTCCAAAAACCCTAAGTATCAGAGTGTTAATTTTTAAATAATCCTGGGCTCCCTTAATTCTCTCCCCCAGTCTCTTACAAATTAGCAGATGAAGAGAACGGAGTAGTGGTAATGTCTATGAGCAGTGGGTAATGACTAACAGAAGTTTATCCAGTTGGATAAATGTCTAGTGGATTGCTACTGGGGTCAGTGTTAGTTCTGGTCTTAATTAACATCTTCATTAATAGTGTGGGAGAGGGAATAAACAATAGCTAATGATATTTGCAGATGGTAGTACATTCAGAGGTGTTGGTGCTACCAGTGAGAGCAGCAAGGGCCATGGGGATATCAGAGATTCAAACAAGAAGTGATTATAATGATGTTTGTTCTGGAAAAGGCAGAATGAAATGTTTACGGGGGAAATGACAGGGGAAACTGGGAAATGATAAAAAGAAACAGCCGTCACTATCCTTTGTAACTTGAGTGTACATTTTACAAACAAGGCAGCTAATAGCCTTACAACTTCAGTTGCGCATACTGGGATGTTGTCCCAAACGACAATATTAATCATAGCCACAACAATAGCAATAGTAATATCCCAACTTTTTTTTTTGAGTTGGGTTTCAAGTGATTTACATGGAAGTGATTTTTATGCCTAAAATCACGATGCAGCTCTCCTAGGCTCTCTGTAGTTTCTGATAGGAGCTTTGCTAGGTATCTTGAATTTCTAGGTGTTAACAAATCTGTGAGTTCCAGGGGAAATGAGAAGTTTAAAGTGCGATTGCCAAGTAAAGTGGAGAATGTTGTGTGTCCTCTTTCCCTAGGCTTAGGAGCACAATCTTTCCACCTTTGATTTTTTTCTGTTCCCAACCTGCCTGCTATCATTTTCTCTATTTAGGCAACTGCTGGATTAACATGGTTGGTGAGGGTAGACAGAAAAAATCTTGCAAATTTTAGAAAGAAAGGAAAAGGAAGGAAAGAAGGGAAGGAGGAAGGGCAGGAGAGAGGAAGAGAGAGAAACGGATGGATGGATGGGTGGATGAAGGAAACAAGTAAAAAATGAAAGAAGGTCAGGCATGATGGCTCATGCCTATAATCCCAGCACTTTGGGAAGCTGAGGTGGGAGGATTGCTTGAGGCCAGAAGTTCAAGGCAAGCCTGGGCAACATAGCAAGACCCTGTCTCTGAAAAAAAAAAGAAAAATTAGCTGGGGGTAGTAGCGTGCACCTGTAGTTCCAGCTACTTGGGAGGCTGCAGAAGGATCACTTGAGCCCAGGAGTTCAAGAGTGCAGTGAGCTGTGATTGTGCTGCTGCCCTGTAGCCTGGGTGACAGTGTGAGACCCTGTCTCTATAAAAGAAAGAAAAGAAAAAAAAAAAAAAGAAGAAGAAAGAGAAAGGAAAGAAGGAAGGAAAAAAGCAAGGGAAAACTAAAATTTATTGTGCACCTACCATAAGTCACACAGTGTAGCACAAGGTGTTGAATTAGGTACATTTCACACGTTTTCCTGCTTAATCTTTACATATGTAATTTTCACAATGACTCTCTCTAGTAGTCATTATCAGCCTTCATTTCTATTAATGAAAGAAAAGAAAGCTTAGAGAGGTTAGCTCACTGACTACGAACACACAGCTGATAGTTGAATAGAGGTTCCAACTCCAGTTGTTCTACTGCTAAACTCATGCTATTTCCAATCACAAATATATATTTTCTTTTCTTTTAATTTGGCCCTGCCCAGGCTAATGGCAACACAAAGAGCTAGAAGGTAGAAGTACGAAGAAGAGAATAAACTCTGAGGAGCAGAGGGATGAAGGGAAAGTGGCCAGTACACACATCCACTGCCCAGGTCAATGTGATTGAATTATTTATAGTTATATTTTGAAATTGGGAAAAAATAGAATTTACAAACAAGAAAGGCTTTATGACAATGGGACCCATAATAATGTGGATTTGACCTTGAGGGAATTTGGCAGACAGCATCAGTGACTGAGCCGAAAGCAAACTGAAAAGAAAAACAGTTGAATGTCTAAAAGCCAAGACTCTTCTAGGGAAATGTGAAGCCCAGGGCCAGATGGATGCCAAAGGTCTTCAAAGTGACATCAGAGGAGCTTTAGGAAGCTGGAAGCATGTGGCCTGGGCATGCGTTTCCCTCTGCCCCAGCGGGGCTCCAAATGCCAACTCAGGTTTAGAAATTGGGAACTGAAATTTGAAAATGGTAAGATGTGTACTTCCGAGTATATACATAAAATGCATAATTCAAAGAACATAGAGCAAACTCCCATGTGATCATAACCCAGGTCAAAAAATACAACATTGCCAGGACCCCAGAAGCCGTCTCCCTATCACCTCCCTCTCCTGAGAGGGAGTCATTATCATGCTTTTTCTTATGATCATTTCCTTGCTTTTATATTTTTATTTTGGTTTCAACACTTTTGTGTGCCTGTTTTTGAACTTTATATAAATAAAATCATACTGCATGTATTATTTTATGACTTGCTTCCTTCTTTCAACCATATGTTGTGTATAAATAAGCTACAATGTATTTATCCAGTCTACTGCTGCAGGAACTTTTGGTTGTTTCTCCTTTGGAGAATTTATGAACAATTCTGCTGTGAACGTCTTGTACGTGTCACCTGCTGCACATGCGCAGGAGTTTCCCTAGGGTAGGGGCCAGAAAACTATCACCCACAAGCTGAATAAAACCCACTTACTGTTTTTGTATGGCTTGAGAGCGAAGACTGGTTTTTACATGCTTAGATGGTTGGGAAAACAAAAACAAAAGAAGAATAATATCTTATGACATGTAAAAAATTATGTGAAATTCAAATTTCAGTGTCCATAAATAAAGTTTTATTGAAGCACAGCCAGGCTCATTATTTACATATTGTCTATGGCTTCTTTGGTGCAACATTGGCAGAGTTGAGGAGTTGCGACACAGACTGTATGGCCTGCAAAGCCTGAAATCTGGACTGGCTACATAATGCCCAGTTTAAAATGAAAAATTCAGCAGAGACTCTTACTGAAAAAAACCCAAAAAACTATCAAGAGTTTCAATATAGGGACAGCAGAGCATTAAATTAAGCACAGGAGCTGTCTAAGCATGGACTCTGTGCCGCCACACAGGTCCATGCCCATGAAGCTGGCCTTGCCTATAATATCTAGTCCTTTCAGGATATTTGTGGACCCCTGTTCTAGAGCATATCCCTAGAAGTGAAATTGCAAGCATCTTAGATAAAATATTTTGCTATATGCAAAACAACCAGCACAATGCCTGGTAATTTATGGGTATTATTATAAATAGGAAGCTCCCTCCGTCTCACTTTCTACCTGCGTTCCCTACCCCAAGAGGTCAGTCTGTAGAGCCTCTTCCCAAAAAGGTCAGATTCTCAGCGAGCTGTCAGTTACCATAATAGCTGACAACAATTTGGCTTAATACCATCACAATCTCACTCCCTTCAGAGTTCACGCATTTTATAAAAAAAACTTTGAATAAAAATGAGTTTTATGCCCATAAGAATGCAGGAATTAAAATCCACAGGTGCCGTTTCCAGTTCCAAGTTGTAAGAGTGTCTGTCTGATCAGATTCAAGTTTTCTTTGAAAAAACTTATTAAAAACAAAACAAAACACCAGAAGCGTTTATCAAAAGAAAATATTAAAAAGAACAAATTTAGAGAACTAACATTACCTAATTTCAAAACTTATTATAATGACAATATAGTAACTAAGACAATGTGGCACTGGCATCAATATAGACAAATAGATCAATTAAACAGAACAGAGAATACAGAAATAAATCCACACCTATATGGACAATTGACTTCAGACAAAGGTATAAAGTTATTTTTGTTGATAAAAAATCTTTTCAACAAATGGTACAGGAACAATTGGATATCCATATAAAAATAATGACTTTCAATTCAATTCATACTTTGCACTAAATACAAAATTCAACTCAAAATGGATTATAGATCTCAATGTAAAACATAAAACTATAAACATTCAAAAAAAGAGAAAAATTTTTGTGATATTAGATTGAGCAAAATGTCTTAGATATGAAAACAAAAGCACAATCCATAATTTTGACTTCATCAAAATTTTTAAATTCTGCTCTTCAAAAGACACTGTTGAGAGACTAAAATGAGAAAACCATAGTCTGGGAGAAATCAGATATCATATAAAGACTTTATAGTCACAGTACACAAAACAACTCTAAAATCTCAACAATGAGAAAACAACCCAATTTTTAAAATTTTCACCAAAAATTTTCACCAGACATTTCACCAAAGAAGCTATAGGAATGGCAAATCAGCATATACAAAGATGTTCAATACCATTAATTTATAGGAAGACAAATATTAAAATGATAATGAGACATGCTATATATATATCAGAATGACTAAAATTAAAAGGACTTGACCATACTAAGTGTGATGAGAATGTCGAGGATGGGGAGCTCTCATACATTGCTGGTGGAATTATAAAATGGTACAGCCACTTTTGGCAAACAGTTTTGGTATTTTTTAAAAATGATAAACAAACACCTGCCATGTGCCCAGAAATCCCATTGCTAGGTATTTACCCAAGAGAATTGAAAGCATATGTCCATACAAAGACTTGTATGTGAATGTTCGTAGCAGCCTTATTTGTAGTAGCCAAAAACTGGAAACAACCTAATTGCCCATCAACAGGTGACAGATAAATTGTGTTATACCATACAGTAGAATAGTGCCCAGTAATAAAAAGAAGTGAACTACTGATACACACAACATGGATGAATATCAAAATAACTTTGCTGAATAAAAGATACAGAAAAAAAGAGTACATGCTGTGTGATTCTATTGACATGAAATTTTAGAAAATGCAAACCAAGTTATAATGATAAAAAGCAGATCAGTGATTTCAGAAGAGGGGAGTGGGCGGGAAGTATCACCAAGAGGCACATAAAAACTTCTGGAGATAGTAGAAATGTTGTCTGTCTTGATTGGGGTATGGTTTCAAGGGTGTACACATATGTGAAAACTTATCAAATTGTATACTTTAGACATGTGCAGTTTATTGTATGGCAATTATACCTCAATAAATATACATATTTTAAACCACAGAAATATTAAATTGAAAGAGTAAAATTTCAAGCCCCAAAGTGGGAAGAGAAATCTGCAACAGTTATAACTGGCTCATATGTACACTATACAAAGAACCCCTACAAATCAATAAGAAAAAGACAGAAGAGCCCAACCCAAAACAGGCAAAATATTTGTTTTTTTTTTTCTTTGACTTTGACAATTTATTGTTTTTCAGAATATTACAGGGGTACAAAAACTTTGGTTACATGTATTCCCTATGCACCCAAGTTAGAGCTACAAGCTATTTCCCAACATTTCATAAAAGAGGATATCCAAATGGCTAACAAACAGATGAAAAGGAGCTCAACCTCATGAGTCACTTGGAAAATGCAAATTAAAACCACATTGAGATATTACTATACATTTGGAAGTGAAAAAAGAACAGTTGTGCAGTCTCGATGAATATGTGAAACAATAAGAACTGAAACAATGCTGGTGGGAGTGTAAATTAGTACAACCACTTTGTAAATCCATTTGGCATTATCTACTAAAATTTATCATAGGCATACTTTATAACCCAGAAATTCTACTCCTATAGATTTATTCCCCAAGAGAATGTATACATGTGTACACCACAAAACATGTATAAGAATGTTCTTATCTCCATTATTTATATTGGCCTCAAACTGGAAACAACTCAGGGGCTGCCAAGTATGGAATAGATATTGTGCTGCATATATACAATAGAATTCCATACTGCAATGCAAAAGAACAACCTACTGTTATCTGCAACAGCAAGAAGGCATCTCACATGAAATGAGGAACAAAATAATTCAGACATAGAAGAGTAAATATTATATGCTTTTCCTTATATAATGTTCAAAAACAGGCACTATATGTTTGTATTGTTAGAAATCAGGATATTGATTATCTTTGGGAAGGAACGTAAGGGTAGTAATTTGCAGAGTGGGAGGTAGTTTCTGGATTTCCGGTAATTTTCCATTCTTTATATGGATGGTAGCAACACGGATAATACAACTGGCTATACGATTATGGTGTGTCCTCTTCTACATGCACATTATAAAGAAGATTGTTCTTTTCATCATTATGTACTATTCCACTGCATGACTGCACAACAATTTAATTTTTTAAAGCACAGGAAGAGATATGGGGCAGTCACTTGGGTCTCATTCTTTAGGGATCCAAAGACTTAGGCCAAGGCTGTTGAGGTGTCTCTTTTCTCATAGTGCCCAACTCTTGACCAGATTTTTAGTGTTGTGTAGCTGTGCTGTAGTTGGGCTATGAGGTTGCCTGCTATTATGCCTCCCAATTAGGGAGTTGCAGAAAGTAGAATGAGACCTAATGGAACCAGGAAAGATTTCAAGGGCATGCAAAGCCACTCTACTGGGAGGGGGGAAGGGGAAGGGTCTGCAGGGGTGAAGAAAAAGTTTGCATATAACTCATGGTTAAGAGCCAAGACTCTAGAACTCACTGCCTAGGTTCAGATTCTGCTTCTGACACTTGCAAACTCTTGACCTTGGGTGATTTATTAACTCTCTCTCCATCCCAGTTTTCTCATCTGTAACATAGAGACAATATTGTACCTGTATTATAGGATTGTTAGGAGGATTAAATGAGTTAAGGTGCTTAGTAAGTGTTATACTGTAAAAGTGAACATGAGCTAGCTTGAAAGGGAAAACATTAGTCAAAGCATTCAGGCTTGTGGGGTGCTGCCAAAGAGAGGCCAAGGTGGTTCTAGAACAGTTGCCAAAGCTCTACAACAGCTCCCCTTTGAGGCCGCTCCATCCCCTATCCTCTCCTAATACCCCTGATTGTGCTATAAAAAAAGCTTTGTATGCCCCTCTTTCCTTTATTTTGACAAAACCTTCCTGCAAGGCTTCCAGAATTCTCAGACCATTCTTCCAACCTCATGGAGCAGCCTGGCAAGCCCACGGCCTCAGAATAGCAGCACACAAACTTTGTTTCTCTTAGCTATCCCTTATTCTCCTCTCCCTCTCCCCATCCCAAGCCTCTTTCCTCTATTATAGACTACCATTGGTTTTATTCGCATTATATCTCCTGGACATAGTTGGAGCTCATTTGTCATCTGAGAAGTGACAATGTCTTCTTCAATAGATGGCTAACACTGCTTGTGTCAATGGGTTCTGAGATGTTCTCAATTCTTAGCGTTTGGGTAGCATCATTCCATGCCTGTCACCAAAGCAGCCTCTTGGACACTTCTCCTGTCCTCAGGATACTGCTCCTGTCTCACCTTGAGCACGGGGCCTGGCATAGGGCGGGTACTTTATAAATGTTTATGAAGGTGTGCTTGATTAAGGTGCTATCAAATTTCCTCCCTTTCTAGGAAGAACGCGGGAGTAAACTTGAGATAGAAACTACCATCAGAAACTTCAAACTGCAGCATAGGCTCCTTTAAATTCGACTGCTGTAGCATCAGGGAGCTAGAGAGATCCCTCTTGGTTTTTAAACTATTAATATAATTGCAAAAAAATGCTATCATAGGCCTAGTGGCACCAAGCCCTGGGGTCTGGTCATTGACCCCATTGACCCACAAGACCATATTGACTCTTGTTTATCATCTCTCACCACATTTGAAGGATAAGGATAAAGACAAATAATAATCTGATAGATTCAGGAAATACTTGAGAAAGACCATGTTTCAGAAACAGTCCTACATATTTTGACAAATGAAAAATTTTGATTCCCAAAAAGCCACACTGAAGCAGGCATTATTTTTTTCTGTTCTTTTTGAAGGTAAGGGGATCATGGCTAAGAATCACTATATGCCTTGTCCAAAGTCATGTAGCTTTTGGGTGACTAAGTCACAATTTGAACCCAAAACATCAGTGCCTCTGAGTCCAAGTTGAACACCTGCATTCCATTACTTCCAGAACATACTAGAGAATGAAAATAATCTTGTTACATTCTGTCAAGCCTCATTTTCGACTCGACCCAAACTGGTTTGCCCAGCTCGGTAAGTTCTTTAATCACCACCACGGGGTATTGAATGAATCATGGCTGTATCCAAAACTCAAATCCACATTCAAAAGAGGAAGATCTACCCCATTGATAGTATTTAAAAGAATGTGCCTGGGGTTCTAAAGGCAATTTCAAACCAAGGGTGATAACAGTGCTTTGAGGCATAGTGTAAAGCCTCCAAGGCAAGTCCTGTGAAAGGGCTGTACTCGTCTGGTAGTTACGTGTCCTTGCTGCATGGCCTGTTAAGCTGTGGCCATGGGCTTTGGAATTAGAAAGACCAGGGTTGTGAGTGCTATGGCCTTCATTTGCCTACTTAATCTTCCTGATCCTCAAGTTCCTCATCTTTAAAAGAGCTTAGATAATATATACAGTACTAAGCACAGAGCAGAGGCATAGTTAGACCTCAGTAAAAAGAATAATCATTATCACTTGTCATGATACTACTTTTCACCTAAGTTGGGAGAAACCGTTGCTGCCCCAGGAAGGCCTTGCTTAATCAAGGAGCTGCCATTGGCCTAAATTGGTCATAGCAAAGGAAAAGATTCAGCTTGTAGTCAGTTACTTAAAACATTCCCAAAGAAGCCTGCATATCTGGACCTTGGGGAAACTTGTACAGAGGGTCTGGACTCCTATAATGAAACAGAAGGCCGGAGCTGCCCGATAAGATGGTACTTTGGTCTGAATAAAGGCCATTAAAACCACCTGTGTGAATGAGCCCAGAGCCCGATTGAATATGGACCTCTTCTTCACCCGCCAAGAGAGTAACAGTAGACTCAACGTGTACATAATGTACGAGCTTCTCAATTATTTACTGTTGACTCTGTGATGCTGTATGTGTGTGTCCTCATGTCCACCTTTATTTGGGAGCAAAACCTGGAAAGTAGATGTCCCGTCTAAAGAACGAAGCACTATAAGCAAGTGCAAATTGCATAGGACACTTAATGGTGATGGTAAAATGGCAGTCATTGTCATAAAATCCCATTTTCTAGGCAAATTTCTAAGAATGGTACCAAATGGATATATGGATCAGACATT
This sequence comes from Indri indri, assembly GCA_004363605.1. NCBI lineage: Eukaryota > Metazoa > Chordata > Mammalia > Primates > Indriidae > Indri > Indri indri. Next base: position 43,411 of record RJWJ010007923.1, on the reverse strand, counting down.
CTTAGATTGTATGGATTTCTTATTTTTCACAAATCCCATTTATTAAGCCATAACTAAAAATGATTCTTTTAAGAGACTTTTTGTGAAACTTTTCAACATCTTAAATTCATAGAAAAAGATGTTCTTGGTCGTATCATGTATCCTGGTTTAGTGATCAGAAAATACGGTCTCTATACAGAGATGGGAGTTTTGTAATTTCTAGGTTGGTGATTGTCTACTAGGGGATTGACATATCATCACCTCTCTATGAGGTATGTCTGATAGGAGTATTATAAAGTATTTAATTTTTTAATTAGGTACTTCCTGTATCGAGTAAAGCAGATTTGATGTTATCTCCACGAAGTGATCATGCTCCCTCACTTGTATTCTGTTATTTGGTTTTTAATAAGAGAAAGGAGAGTCACTGTGAATGGACCCAGGATTTGGGGTGGGGGCGGGGTAGGGGGGCACAGGGCAAAGGTCAAGTTTTTGGCTTGTGGACGCAAAATGTCAATTATGACCTGGAGCATAAAAGGTGGGGAGTGGCTATCCAGGGACATTTCAGTCTATTAAAGAGCTTGTGGTCACGGTGGTTCTGGTGCGGTTGCGCATACTAGCACACAAAACCCTCTTCCCCACATGCTCTGAAATAAACATTAATACAAAGAGTGCTTGTTTAGAGTCAGGAAGCGTCTTTTATGATGCTGGCACTGCTACTAAACAGCTTAGCAGCCATAAGTAGGTTGCTTTACCTATCTGAACCTTCCAGTTGCTTTTCATATGTAAGAAGAGCATTTGATCTAGATGAAGGATTGTAAACTCAGGGGGTCAGGGTGGGGATGGGTAATAGGAGGCAAGTCCGTAACCTAACTGAGGAGAGTGGACCTGTGCAACGCAACAGGGAGTGATGGGATTGTGGAGACCAAGCCCCATCTAAAGGGGGCAGCAGCTACTCCGCTCCAACCTAGTGGTGTCACGTGCAGCCCTTGCCCACAAGATCTTTCATTCCACTTTTCCAAGAGAAGCAGAATACCCAGAATTTTAAGCAAAATATTTCAATTTTAAAATGTGAACAGCAAATCTCAACATTAAAAATTTAGGGGGGAAAAACAAAAGATACTGCCAGTTTTGTTTCTTAATCTCTTATCTAGAAGTCTCAAAAGTCTCTTCTAGCTTTAATAATTTTACAATTTTGTGACCATTTGTGACTAATTTCACAATTTTGTGAGCATTCATTAACATCAACAATGTAAATAGAAAGTTAAGTGGAAAAGTTACAAAACAAAATTCTATCTACCTTGAAATTATAATTATGCACGTAGTGTATGTATACATTTGCAAATACTGGATCAAAATATATGCAAATGAAACAATTTTTTTTCAGGTGTTAGGACTGTAGGTGGATGTCTTTTTTGTCTTGTTAGGTGTTCATTTAAAATGTTTTTACTATTGTTTACATATATAAAAAAATTTATAAAAGAAACATTGAGGGCAGCCCAGGATGGTGCCAGACATGAAGAGAGTAAGAAAGAGGTAGATATTAAGTGTGTTCTTGAAACTTGTGTTACCTCTGTATTTGCTTGGCAACCACCCTTGAACAAAAAGTTGGTGAAAAGAAGACAGTATTAGCTGCACGGTAGGTAAACCCTGTATGACTGACTTTCCCACCTAGCACTGCTCTTTTCTCCCTTTTTTCTGTTGTTTATAAAAATATTTCCCACATCATGGAGCACAGTGGTATCAAAAGTTTCCCAACTTTGTTAGTTTGGCTTCTGAATAAATTATATGAGGGTTTGTTTTTGTTTTGTTTTAGTGGGTGAGGTGGGATGAGAAGGGCAGCTGACTTATCATCCCTAATTAACATTTTTCTTTGGTTTCTATTAACGCTGTTTTCATTCTACAAGCCCACATCAACTACCCGTTAAGTGAGCAGAAAACCACGGGTTATTATTTAGTGTGTTTATTTGAAGGTTTTCAAAATACCCCATGGGAAGGTTACTCTTTTCTAAACAAATCTGAGGAAAATATTAGCACAAAGGACCAGGAGACCTTTGTATCATAAATGTGGAGATCCTCAGAAACCTATCCATCCTTGTATGGCAACACCTAGCCCAAGGTCCAGACCTGTGCTAAGCATGCAATGCATGTTTGTAGCATGAATGAATTCTTCCTCTGCTCCCTGGGCTGCACCTAGGATTTCTTAGTTATGGAATAAAGGCACAGAATGTGGTTATTGTTCTTCTTTAAGTAATGGGCAACTTGAAATGATATCGGCATGTTCTAGACATACCAACAGGAATCTGTGACACTGGGGACAACTAACTGGCCACAGGATTCAAGTGCAGGGGACTTGACATTGACTTTCATGTTAAGAGTGGTCCACTGAGCAAAAGGCAGGATGGTCCTTTGCCAGAACTATATCGAAGGATCAGTAGACCGTCTAGCGCTTTCTTGCATCCTGTTGCCTCACTAATTTCTGGATTGCCAGATGCCTCTGTTTTTTAAAAAAATAATGGTTTAAAAAAATACCTTAGTAATTTTGTTGTTTCGGAAACCTTACATATGGCCCTTAAAAATTTTTTTTAAAACACTTACTTTTTCTTTGCTCAATTTAATCATCATTACAACTGAAATTGATTCAAATTTATTGTTTTCTTTGAATGGGCATTTGTATAGTTGAAATTCTAAAGTTATATAAAACTAAGTAAGATATGAAGATTAATTGCTCATAGTTTTCTTTTTAATGTAGGTCTTAAAAACATAAGTAGGCTAAGAAAGGGTTGATACTTCAAATTGAGAATTCATAACAATTGCAATAAAAATTATTTTTTGAAGCTAAGAGACATCCTGGATTTAGCACCATTGAATCAGAGAGCAGATTTTCCACATACTGAGTCATAACTACAGGCGTTTTTCTTTCTTTTCTTTCTTTTCTTTTTTTTTTTTTTTGGTAAACCACTTTAACCTGTTCTTGAAAACCTCTGGTTGCTGCATAAAATAAGTCTGAGTCTGTCTCTATTTAGCCTATGAAATTTAACAAGTCCATAGCCTGGGGTTGGTAAGGCTGTGAGCCATACCACCATCTCAGGTTTTTGATGACACCACAAACCACTTGAGATTTATTATGTTAGCAGATGTCATCAGATCTATGTGTGCACAGGTGCAGCTTGCAGTTAGTAAAAGAAGGAACACTGCGTGTGTATATTTATTTTTGTACCCATACTCTCAATGGTTAGAAAATGCCCAGAGTGTCTGTTCTGGCCAAGGTGCAGTTTCAACTCCATTGCAAGAACCTATCTGGTAATTTCTTGAAGTCTTTTCCCAGATATAAATCTGTATGATGAGCAACTACGTCTTGTAGGAAAGACATTGTGTTTGTTTTTATAATCAGTATGTAAAGAAGAGGCATAATGGATTACAGCTAAAGACTGCTATAAACAATGAAAAATAAAAATAGTTATCAAGGTTTGTCATTTATGCTTGGATATTCCTCTTATAGGACAATACGTTAGATATGTATTCTCCTCTCCTTAATAAAAGTTGTAGGGAGACGGCTCTCTATTGATCTCCAACAAAATGCCAAAATTTGGCACTTCATAAATATCCTAATTTAAGCCTCTTTAAATACTTTTAAATAATTAAGAAATAATTAAAACTATTGCCCGAGGCAATAAGAAATAGGAATGTTTAAAAATTTTTATTAAAAAATACCTTATGCATTTTTTAAATTCTAAAAATAATTATCCAATTGTTTTAAAAGAATATATTACGCATGCATATTTAAAAATACATTACATATTTTTAAAATTCTAAACATAACTATCTAATTATTTTAAAAGATGGTGTAAGTTTTATTTAGTATTGAGTCCTAAATATTCCACTATCTTTATTATATACATTAAATTTGTGCAAATTCTGATATACGAATGGACTAAATATAATAATCTAATAAATTAGTGTGTACTCTTTAATAATATAAAAATCATATAAATTAAAACACACTTCCTATGTTTTTGAGAAATAGAGAAGTAAAACAAAATAAACACCTTTGGAGTAATGACTGAAAATTACTGGTTTAGATGGGGTAGAGGAATTACTTCAATTATGACATAAAGCATTGTAATAATGCATGCCTTTTAGAAATAATTATACAGTGATTATTCTCAAAGATAAACACACAGATGTTGCTAGTACATTAAAAAAATTCTTAATTTGAAGAAAACATAGAGAAACTGCATGATCAGTTAACTGGCTTTAGGAAGAACCAGGAAATCTAAAGTATCAGTGTACTTTCAAAGCTTCTGGTAAGTTCTATGCAGAATGAATTGTGTCCATAACTTAAGGCAGAAAAAAAATACCTATTTTATTGGAATCACTTCAGTTAGATGTACCAGAGGTCCAAAATGCTTAAGCAGTGTTAAACAGTGCTTATTTTAAAAAATGAATAATTTGTTGTAATTCTCAACAAAAAATGAATACAAAAAGAATTGGACCTTAATTATATTCTTGGAAAGGTTTTCAACCATGATCGTTTTAATTTAAGAAGAAGCATCTATTTTAAAACACTCTCAAATTTTTACATATTTATTTACATTGCAAAATATGAAAACCATAAAATCAGCCGATGTTGTAGAAGACCATGATCACTTGCCAATTAAAAAATTTAGAAGCAACAACACATTGAGGTGACTATAAATTAGCAAGTCCAATTTCTATAAGATGTGCCTGAAAATCAGTCTCCTTATTTTATAAATCTTGAGTACCATCTAATGATAATATGTGTACATATTTGACAAGACAGAAGAATGATCGGTATAGGAATAAGTATTCTTGTAAGCTTCATATGTCACAAGAAACAAATGACATGCAAATAAAAAGATAATCCATGAAAGCCTGAACATGACATGCAATGGTACATTTTATGACTAAATAATATGCTTGGGAAGCAATCCTCTGACAGGTGACAGGAACTCTAGATTCCTCCAAGTCATCATGAGAACGGAGGAAATACTTTTCTCGCTCTTCCCTATTCCTTTCCCCATTTCATGTCTTATTATATTTCCTAAGTGAAACTAGATTCTTGCTATAACATTATTTCTCCTTTGAATGAAATAGATGCTGGGGTGAATTGGTAATTCTGCTATGGACTTCAAATAATAACAACAGAGAAGACTCTGTGCCACACTTATAAAAGTTTTGGTATTTGATAACACTGTCCATATAAAATACTCCCTTCTCTTATCCTAAATATGTATTTTCTTATTTAGCTTGCACTGAATTTTTATTTTTGGTTCCTTAGTACTAAATGTGATTTGCTTGACCATGAAACTACTATTAGGAAGTCCCAGAATGGAAACAGATCTGTTTGTTGCCCATTTGAATTGACTGCCTGGGTAGACAGAGTTATAGCTACGCTAGCTGAGTGGTTAAAATTGCTTAATTTGGAGCAAGTCAAAAATAGAGGTTAAAATAATTTTCCTTGGGAAGTTATAGCTGAGTGTGAAGATACCGGTATATCCTACAGCCTCTGCCAATCATTCATCTTCCTTCTCAAAGCTATATAACTATATAGACATATACTGTTTTAGTTTTTTCAGAGGGGAAATTGCAAACTATTGAACTTGGAGTTTAACAACCCATTTTTAAGTTGGGCATTTTCTAAAGTCTAATTGGGTCAATTCCATTTTCAGTTTTCCATTTATCATTGAAAATAGGTATGTATATTCTTCATGTACAGCTAAACATGTATATGATGTACATGTAAGTATGCAGGGGGAAAATTTTTTTTGTAATGAGGCCAAATGTCTTCCCTGATTTATGTATATTGTACGAACTGCAATGTTGTTTAAGTTCTCTAGGACTTTGAGAGTAAACATAATTGGGATTAAAACACTGACATGTTCACATTTAGTAGAGAGAGAAGAACAATCCATCAGGAGCTATTCAGGTCCCACTGGTAATCACATAATTTAACAGGGTTTTTAGAGGATATTTGAAGCTATTGTTATCTGTTGTGCAATTACCTAATTAGTCAGGATCTCTGTAATAAAATCTTTTCTAAACATGTGTGGGTTAGTAATAAGGAAATTTAGGACTAGTGTTATATTTTTACTTTTAATAATCAGAATTATTTAACAACTTAGTTTAACCGTTAAGCATTATTTCACCACACAACTACAGATACTTAACGTGAAAATAATTGGGTTACTTAAAAACTAAGGGAAAACAACAACAACAAAACAACAAAAAAACCTACCTATAGTTAACTTTCGAAAATGCTTATCAAAACTGCTTTATTTATGAACATTAACTATCAAATCTCTAGAATGTTTACTTCTGGGGACCCAAGGGTTGCATATTTCTTCGATGTTGGTTGCTCCTTCCACCTACTCCTAAATTACTTAAATATTTTTTGCTATATACATGGCTGCATATAAATTGAAGTCAAAATGCTCTTTTGGTCATTTTGCTTTAATGATAACACTACACAGCGAGGAACATTTCGGGACTCCTTTTACACGGAAACAAACGTGGCCTGTAGAAATTGAACCCAGCGGGAAGTAGGGAAGTAACAACAATTCTTTACTGTGTGTTATTCTTGTTTTCGAATCTTTTCGCGCCTGTACCGCCGGGTTCCCTCTCCTGAACGCCGCGGAGGGGCCGCTCGCCCACGGGGCGCCGCAGGCACTCGGTCCGAGAGCACAAAGGCGCGCGGAGCCGGGCGACGGCAGACAGACGCGCCCTCGTCGCGCTCCTGCCCCACGCGGCGGCACGAAGGCCAGGCCCCCCCCCGCCCAGCACACCCACCCACGCGCGCCCACGCTCGCGAGCGGCGCCCGCACCGCGCAGGCCGCCACACCCACTCGGGCCGGCTCCCGCCTCCCCGGCCACGGACGCCTTGATGAATATGCATCGCAGCGCGCCCGCCCCCGGCTCCTCCTTTCGGTTTCCTTCCCGCCGCCAGGCGGAAGCGAAGAGCCGCGCTTCCCGCGCGCCAGCCCGGCCGGGGAGGGGCGGGCGCTGAGCTGGAGAAAGAGAAAGCGAAGAAGGCGGCAGCGGGAGGAGCGCGGGCCGGGCGCGGAAGGGTGCGCGGCTGGGTGGCGGTTCCGGCGCAGCCCCGCCGCGGGCCAGGCCAATCCGAGGGCGGGGAAGGGGCCAGCGCGCGACCCAGCCGCCTCGCCGGCTGCGTCTGCCCAGCGCAGCCCCCACTCCTGGAGCAGCCCCGCTAAAACAACAATAAAACCCACCACACGCACACACACACGCGCACACACACACAGCCTGGACGGCGGGCGTTCAAGTCAACCACGAGAAACAGGCTTCTGCAAGTGAGAGGAAAGAAAACTGGATATCCAGACAGAGGGACAGCCCGCTTTTAGGCTCGACTTTGACCGCCTTTTCTTCTCGGGCCAAGAATTGTGGCAGTGCAGAAATAGTAATTTAAAAAAATGTAAGACTACTCCCGGATTTTTTTTTTCCAACTAAACACAAAAAGCGACACTAAAACAACCCTTGAGAAAATCCACAAATCTGTACCCGAGACACGTGAAGTCAGCGACCCAGGGTTCTGTTACAGACTCAAGATCTCTTTTATTTAATGCAATACAGTGCGATGGTATGTGACTTTGAAATGATGGGTTTTATTTGCTTGTCTTAATTCGTTCCTTGCACCGTTTCAGTACCCCAGGCACAGTTTTCTTTCCCGTTTGTGGATTGCAAAGTGACTGTTTTACCCCTTTCATGTCATTTCTGCTTTACAGGTTGAGCTTGGGTGCTGGATTTCCAGAACTAATGCAAATATGTATTTTTTTTTTTTTTTTTAGCTTTGGTAACTTCAGTACATGTGACACACTTTTATGGCGGGAATCAGTGAATAACATTGTGAGTCCGAACAGTGCAGAATCTAGCATTTTTTCTGCTTCAACTAATTTCTCCTCCTGTCCCCTCAATGTCGGAAAAAAAAAATCACTATGCAAATGATATCTACCTGGTAGCCCATTTTGTCTTCTTGAAGTATTCTTTTTTTCATGTTAAGGTCAAATTTGTTGCATATTCTCATTTAAAATACATTTTTTAAGTGAGAGAAGTACTATTTAGCTATGATTGATGTGTTGGAGTTTTAAAAATCGGTATTCATTTTGAAGTTTAGTTCCCCCTCTCCCGCCCCCTTGTCCCTGAAGTTGCCAGGGACAAGGAAATTGTCAGCCTTCCTCCTGCCTCCCCCCACCAATTTTTTTTAAAAAGATTATGATTGACTTCCTCCCACTCCTGTTAATACTTTTCCCCCCACCCTGCTATTTTTTGCTCTAGGATTTTTTTCCCTCTGCCTAAGTCTGTGTGTGTGTGTGTGTGTGTGTGTGTGTGTGTCTGTGTCTGTGTCTGTGTCTGTGTGTGTGTGTCTCGTCTGTCTGTCTGTCTGTCTGTCTCCCATTTCCCTTGTCCTCTCTTCGCCAGTATGTCTGGGACACATTTTAATGCACAATATCCCATCCATTAAGTTGTGACTGAATGCGGAGTGTGTGAGGACTTGGCAGCTTTCAGGTTGAAGGGGGCGGGGAAGCCAGTTTCGACTTTGACACACGGTGCCGAAGTGGCGTGATCAGAATTATTAGGGCTGTGAACATGGCCATCTTCTCCTCGGGTTGGAAGAACTGCCATTGAACTTGAGACGGGACAGACAAGATCTCCAAGTTTTTTTGTTTTTTTTTTTTTCCCCAAGTACAGTAGCTGGCAGGGAAAAGGCGCCAAAATACACAAGATTAACTCTGACTTTCTTTGAACGAGATCTTATAGCACCATCCCTGTAACTTTAATGTCCAACAGGCGGGAAAAAGTTAACTTTTGAACCTATACTTGAACAGACATTTAAATCAGCCTAAAATGGAATAAGTCCAGAAAGTCACACATGCATGCTTATGTGGTTAGAAAAGAATGCACGTGTAAATAAGCAGGGTGCATGTGTGTATATGACTAAGGAGTTCAAGATTTAATCAAAATCAGCATTAGTGTGACTCTGGAGTGTATATATTCTATGGGGAAAAGAATTGTGAGGTGAAGAAGCTGACCTTTAAGCATCCTAAGTAAAAACTGTGAGGAGTTGTGAAACACAAAACGTTGTGGTTTCCAGTTTTACATTTGAGGTTTGATGTTTTCATTTAATGGTATGAGAGATGGAGAAAGCTCCAGCGCTGAAAAGTCCCTATTAAATCATATGTGGGCAAAGGTCAAGCACTCCAACTCACTGATACAATATACTGCAAATTCCTGCCTAAGTGAGGGAAGCACAGGAAAAGTGCTTGGGCAATAAAAGTATTAGAACGGTAATTATCGTTGGTGGTTGGGACTGCATTCTTGTGCACTGGGAAAAGGTTTTTACTGGCCCTGATGAATTTTAAAGCCAAGAATTGTTGAAAGCTATTTTAATAGGAAATTGATTAGCTGAGTATCTCATGCAATAAATGGTGACAGTTTCATTGTTTGATGTCCAAAATAAATTCCTTTTATTCTTTAGCAGACATAGGCATCCATTTAATTTTAATATGGTCAGTCTGAGCAGCAGCATAATTTTGAGCAAATATGATGTCACGAACATCTGTAACTTTGTTTTAGGAGTTTTTGACATTACACGATTTGACAATACTATGGCTTGAAATTTATTAGCTTGTGCTGTTAAAATATTTCAGATACATTCAGAGATCAAGTTTACTGAACATATATTTTGTATAGGGCCAATTGCTTGTGTTTTCTTTTTGTAATTATATAATTGTTTCATAAATTTTAATTTGAAAGTTTAAATGTACAATTCTGTTATGCATTGTTCTGATTTTGAAATACAATAGTAGTTTTCAAAGGAAGAATTGGAGAAGGGGGTGCAGAAAGTTTGAGTTTCTCTTCAGTGCACCTTTTACACTTTATACAGAATGTAAAGACTACTTAGCCATTTTGGACAGAACTTTCTATACATCTCTTTAAAACCCATCTGTTTTCATATGTCACAAAGGCATGTGTAGATGGGTAACAAAAGCCAATTTACACATAGAAATAAAATGATAGTATAGTTTTACTTTCAAGGTCAGCTATTTTGAAAAAGAGCAATACCTATGACTCTCACATTATCAGCAGAGAATGCGTGTGAGTGTATATAATCTTTGCAGTATTGTGAATAAAACGAGGCAACTATTACCTCCATTTTTGAGTCTAGAATAAATCATGCAGAAGTTACAGGGCAACTACTGACTTTGTAATCTGGGGAGCAAATGTTTTCCGAAGTTGAAAATCTCTGATGAACAAGAGAAGTGAAAACTGGCTAACCTTAATGGAGGAATCTGGCCCACTCAGTGTTCAGATTCAGAGTTGTAGCTTGTAAATATGCCCAAAATGTAGACACACTTAGTGGGATGGTACTTTTTTTAAATAGTTGAGTACAGGCATTTCAGCAGCAACATTATTAACAGCATCATTTTTTCTCATTTAGTTTTGTCCTCAGGGGATACCAAACAGCTCCCCGAGGAAGGGAAAAAAGTCCAAGGTTATTTATTCATTTCAGTGAAAGGCAAAGGCTGGCAATGGGGGTGGGGAAACTAACCGCTTGTGTATACTCTAGTGGGGAAAAATTGCTACCCTAATTTTACGGTAGTAGTTTAAGGGGTAAGAGCCGGGCATGATTTTGCAATTCTCATCGAGTGCAGGCAATTTCAGTACTTGTTGGTTGTTTATACATGCATTTATGAGTGGATTTTTGGTGTTCCTGCTTGTGGATATAAATTTGTGTTTTCCAGGTTACACATGTATGATTTTTGTGGCTCATTTGGAAGAAGGAAAGGTCCCTGGTCATACTTGCAGTTTTACAGGCCTGTTTTCTAGGGTCAGGAGGTCATCTGTCTCTTTTGTATGTAGTTTTTAAATATTGATATTGGCAATGCAGCCAGGGTGTGTGGAATTGTTGAGCCTTCTTGCAAATCACATGCAGTAGCTAAAAAAAAAGTCCTCGGGTGTATTGAAAATGACAGCTTTGTTAAGCTCCAAGAAACCTTTCGTGAAACTGCCCAGGATTTGCAACCTGTCGCTGCGGTTTCTTTAGAGAGGAAAAGGTTAAAAGAAAAACAAGATTAGGAGATATCTGAGATATCAAACTTCTCTGTGGAAAACAGTAGTGAAAGACTCAAATTGGGTAACATTGCTTATTTCCAAATATGATTGGATTTTGAAAAATCTCATCACCTGAAGCACTGGCATTCCTTTTAGAAATCAATAAACTTTCTGGCAGTTAGAAAAGAAACTTTTTCCCTATAAGGTAGCAGGGAATAGGTGATCTAGGTGGGAAATCTTTGGGAATACTGAAATATCAAATTTGCCTATTGCTGAGAGAGTCATTCACTTCTTTCCAGATCCTCAGCCAGGTTTTGGGGTGAATGAAAATGGCCTGTCTTACCAGTGCTTTAACCCTTTCAGTGTGGAAGGAAAAGATGAGAGTTTAGGAGAGGTAAGTAACAAAGTCGGAGAAGTGTCTGGCCCATTTTGATACTATCAGAAACTTTTCAGAGATATTTTAAAACCACTCATAATACCATGACACAATGCTGGAAAAAAGGGAAAGTGAATAAAATGCATGTACGTTCTCAGTTCTTCCTCTCTGTTCTTCTACCTGGGATTTAAAAGATTGGCATTTCTCACACCAAAGGTGGTGGCCAAGTGTTGTGCTTGAGAGAAGCCAGACTTCCCATGCACCCAAATCCACCAGTCCTTCATTAAAAAAGACTCCCTAGCGTTCTTCCTGGGAAGGCCTGCAGTGACCTTGGGTTTGGCTGGACAAGAGACAGCATCTTGGGGGATGTCAGCTATCCCCCACTGTGGCTCCAAGGCCTGAGAGGACAGTCAAAGCCACATAAACTGAGTACCCCCATGAGCCCTCCCTTCCAGGATGTCTCTGTTGCTAATTCTTCACTCCTTTTTGGTACTCCTGGCCTCGACATTACTCCTTTCTCATTTTCCTTTTTCTTGGAAACAAATCAAAACCCCAAACTACCAAGCATTTTCAATGATCATCAAAGTGCACCCACATGCACCCTGCAAACGTGGGGCACCTGGAAGAGAAGTGAACCCCTAAGTGATGGGCCTGGGAGGCCCCAGCCATGTTCACTTCTCCAAGGTCTTACCTGGGTCTGACGCTGCTTCTTCGCCCCGGTGCTGCTGCAGCTTTTGTGAGCTCTTCTGTGTAATGGTTGTCAACTTTTCGTTTTTCTTTTTTAAGCTTGTGAGAAACTTTTGGATGCAACCTAGTTTTTGTGGCAAAAGGAAATGGTTTCTGTTGGGAAGGGAAACCAATAAGGGGAGGAGGGGTGGCGATGTCTGGAGACACTTGCCCAGGGCTCAGCACTGGGCCTCTTTTGCCAGGGGACAACGGCTGGTTCTGGGCTCTCTGGCTGAAAGGAGAGCTCTCTGGGTGCCAGGATTTCACTGGGGGTGGTGTGAGGAGGGAGGGAAGAAGGGAGGGAGGGAGAGAAGGAGAGAGATGGGCATTGGATTTTTAAAGAGACCCGAAATAATGGCTTCTGTAAGAGTCCAGGCATTCAAAGAGGTGTGTTCAAGGATATGAGTGCATTCCTGCCAAGGGGAATGTCTTTTATGGTAAATTAACTCCAGTTAAATTGAATATTTGTTCAAAGGGAAACTCCAGTAGTTAAAGCTGGTATTATCAGTAGAGCTTCCCCGCCTCCTCCCCTCAGGATCTGGTGAGGGTGAGAAAAGGGATGCAGTGTAACGTGCAATACAAAGTGATGCTTTGGATTTTTTTTTTTTTTAAATCTAAGATGAGGTTGCCTAAAAATTTCTGAGAGAGAAATGAGTATTTATTTGGATTAACCCCGACTGTCACCTCATTTCTTTCATCTTTAAAGACTGTCAACTTTATCCCAGCTTTTCAAAAAGAAGAAATGACCCGCACAAAGGAAATTAACGCTGTCAGAACGCTGACTAGAGGATTTGCTGGGCGGGGAACAGGGGAGCGGGGAGGCTGCTGCCGGAGGCGTGTACCCGAAAGGGTTAACTCGCGGGGGTTCTCGCAATTTCCCCGACTTTACCTGTCTCCCCAGACCCACCGCCCCCCACTCCACGGCCTCCTAACTCCCCACCCCCCAGCGCCTTTCTTCTTTGGGCCCTTGGTTTACGGGGGCTGCAGCTGGTAGACTTGGCAAGCTCGCCTCATTAAGAGCGCTCTTTGAAAACGGACTGTGTTTGAGCATTTCCCTAATGAGGACAGGACGGGGTTAAAAAGTGACCATTTCATGGTTGACTTGAACCTGCCTACTTTTCTTGATGTGTCGTTGTGAAATGCTTGATGTGGATAACTCCCGCTTGGGGAAGGAAAAAGTCACTGGTTCCTGCAGGTCCGCTGGGGGAGGGAAGGGGGGACGGTGGGCAGAAGCGGGAGAGTAGAGACTGAGAGGAGAAAGTTGAGAGAAAAAAAATAAAGAAGCAAGAAGACAGGGTAATCAGCGGTCAGCCTCGAGACACACCAACACCACCGTCGGAAGCGGGAGCGGCCTCGCCCTGGGGACCAGCCAGCGAAGGCCCGGTCAAGGCCCCAGCCGCCCCCAGCAGCCCCCTGCTAGGGAGACGCGGAGCCCCAGGCACTCACTTTTCCTCTCTCCATTGTCTGGGCAGACTTTGCTTCCACCTCTTCCCCACCCACCCCGAGCAGAAAACCGGATTTGGGGGGCGGGGTGTGCGTGTGTGTTGTAGAAAGGGTGCAAGGCAAACCGCCTCCCTCAAACTCCCGGGAATCAAGTTCATTCATTCGGGGCCTGCCCCTCGCAGCCAGGGTGGGGGCGGGGCGCGTCGCGGGAGTGCAGCGGGCTCGGGCGGCGAGCGGCTCCGGGCCGGCCGCCTCCGGAGGGCCTAACGGCACACGCACCCCGCGCGCGCGCGCGCCCGCCCGCCCCGCAGCCCCGGGCGCGCCGCGGCCCCGCCCTGCCTGCACCCCGGCGGGGAGGGAGCCGCTTTCGGCCGGCGTCCCGGGCCCTGGGGGGTGGGGATTGGGAGCGAGCCAGCGAGGCCGCAGGAGGAGGAGGAGGAGGGAGCAGGAGGCGGTGGCGGCGGCTCGGCCAGGTCCTCCCGCTCCGAACGAGGCCACGTGCACCGGGCACCCCCAGGGAGGGCAGCAAACCGCGGCGAAGCGCCTCGCGCGGCAAGTGCCCAGGGTGCCAGGCCGCGGTGGGGAGGACCCGGCACCCCCTCCTTGCCCGCGAGCGCAGGCTCCGGGAGGGGCAGCCGGGGGCTGGGCGCGGCGCCCCCCTTGTCCGCGCCGGCGCTCCCCAACTACTTGAGCCCAAGTTCGCTTAGGCCTCCGCCTTCTCGGCTCCCTCTCCTCCTTCAGCCGCGGGCTCCGCAGACCGCGCCCGCCCCGGGTGCAAGTGTCGGCGCCCCAGCCCCGGCCTGGGTGTGAGGGAATTTTCCATTCGTTCCTTTCTCGGGCCCAGACCGGTTCAGTGCTCTCCCACTCGGATGTTCATGAGGCTTAAAGAGTCGCAGCGAGCACCGAAATACCTCTTCCAGGGCGGGTTTTCGGGGGTGTGTATGTGTGTGTGGTGGTGTGGGGAGGGTGGCGGAAAGAAGAGATATTTTGGAAAAAAAAAAAAAGTCATGGTTCTGTCGCACCGGTAGGATACCTTTAACAAATTCAACAAATGAGGGAGAGAGAGATCTGGAGAGAGAAGGAGGAGGAGGAGGAGGAAGGTGGGGGGCGGGGTGTGTGGAGAGGCTGGTGCAAAAGGAATGCGCGTTTGCAGGAGGAGGAGTAAAGCGATGATTGTGTAATTAAATAATAAAACAATCCTTAAGTCTGATTTGGAGAGAGCTCCAGCGGGGTCCAGAGGGTGGAACCGGTGAATTTTTCAACTTCCAAGTTTTGCAACGAAAGAAAGCGAGAGAGGGAGGGGAAAAAAAGAGCCCAGAGCAGAAAAGAGAGGAGTTTGGAGCTGAGCGGGAGAGCGGGATTTATCGTGTGGAATTTTTCAGGCGATCGTTTCGATCCCCCTGGGCTCTGGGCAGCGGCGGCAAGAGCAGCCTCCTCGCTCGGCCGGGTCAGACGCGGGGCGAGGCGGGCGGGCGGCCCGGCGCGGAGGAGCCGGCACGGGAGGCGGCTGCTGCAGCCGGAGACCGCGCGCCGCGAGCCTCTTCCGCCCCGGAGATCTGCGCTCGCGCCCCCTCCCTCACCCCGGCCTCTCCCTTCTCCCCCACCCCACCCCGCCCCCACCCCAGCCCTCTCCCGCGCGCGCCCCGCCACCCGCGCGCACTCGCTCACGCTCCCCCTCGCGCACACACATGGTCGGCTCGCAGCAAAGTTTCGCCTGCGATCACCACTCCGGGATCCTGCCGCAGTGCTTGGGGCTGTAACCTTGAACTTTCCCAGCGCGGTGACACATTCTCCTCGCTCTCTCTCCCGCCAGCCCTCCTGCGCCCCCCTCCCCGCCTTTTTTAAAAAAGCATTTCACCACCAACCACCACCCCAATCTAACCCACACCGAACCTTCGCGCACCCCCTAGCCCCCAACAACAACAACAACTGCAAAACAGAAAACAAATCCCCAAACCCAGGCGAAAAGCAGCCAACACCGGCGGCGGCGGCAGCGGCCTCGGCAAGCACGGCCAGCGCGCTCGGACTGCAAGAGGGTTAAAAGTGTAGATTGGATTTCACCCCGGGAAATCTAGCACGCCGAGTGAACTTGAATCTTTGGCTATTTAAGGAGGACTGGGTTTGTTGTGAAGTTGCGGTGATCCAGCGCAGAGCCCCGTCCTGATTGATCGCATCGCGGGGCTCAGATGACTGTAAAATGAATAGATGAAATTCTTGCTTCTCGAAGATTTTCTTGGGCATCTCCGGGAAAGTGCGTTTTAAGGCGAAGTCATGATGTATTCTCCCATCTGTCTCACTCAGGTACATGTCTCGGTCGCTTTCTCGAGCTTTCTCTCTGGCCCGAAATGCCTTTGTTTTGTTTTGTTGCGCTCATCTTGCGGACAATTAAAGGCTTTAGTTAACCTCCGCACATCCCAGTCCCTCGGAGAAGTGGCCCGGAGTTGCGGCGGGCTTTGCGGGGCGGCGTGGGAGCCAGAGCACGGCCCTTCGCCCACGGCCACCGCGCGCGCCCAGCCCCGCGCCCTGGGCACGGAGAGCGGGCGCCCGGCCAGGCAAGGCCGCTGGGGGTGGGCAGGGCCGGGGCCCACAAGTGCGAGTCCCCGCGCGGCCCCCCAATTGCCGGCTGCGGCGCGGCACCCCTGCCCAGGGCGCCTGCCGCCCCTCTCGGCAGCTCGCGTGCTGAGGCGGGCCGGGGCCTTAGAGGACTTTAGGGGGACTGAGCTCTTGAAAACAGCCGGCGAACTTGGGCTAGAGGGCTCTAGCACGAGTCTGTGTGGGCGCCTCTGGACTCCGCTGCAGGCGGTGGGCGGGCGACGGAGCGAGTCGGAGGTTGCGGTTGGGGGACCCATTCCTTCGCATTATTTGGGGATCTGAAACCCTGGTCCATAGTAACCCGCCACACTTTAAGGTTTCCAGTGACCGCACCGCAAAGGCGGTCTTTACGTTGACACAAGTTAGTTGGTCGTGGTGAATGTTAAGGAGTTTTAGAACATGTTCATTTTGTGGAGACCTGTTCGTTTGACGATATCTGGGCGTAGCTCGTAAGGCATTAAGTAATGCTGGAAAAGTAAGGTCATTTTTTTTTCTACTTTGAAAATTGTTCTAAGACCATAGGAACAACGTTATGAAATAAAACACACTGGCTTTATACTTTTTTAAAAACACGGTTTGTATCATTTTAAAACAGACGGTAAAATGGAAAAGTGGAGATACCGAACGGACTTACCTGGGGGCAGTTTTCATCTCTGCCCAGCGAACTAACCAACTGACAAACTAACTAAATATCTTAGCCCAGAATTGTTATTTGAAGCAGTATTTTAAACCTCTAAAGGTATGGAACAGTTTACTTCAGCTTTTAAGAGGATGTGTCACGATTGGTAATTAATTGATAACCATTTTCTTTGACATTGACGTAAAAACTAATCATTTAAAGAAGTGCCCGCTACTCTTGGGCGTGTTAAAATTTTTAAAAAATCTGATATTACGATGATGCATTTTTCTAATGGACAAATAATTAAGATTTCAATTGTATGACAATTAGAAGCCATTGTGATTCAAAAGGACTGAGGCATTCATAAATTGTGAATGAAGATGAAAACAATGATAAGGCTTATTCAGTGATTGGATACAGTCCTGTAGCTTTTTGGCTGACACATTTTTTATTGTTTATATTTTGTTTGGCATCTGAGTATGATTAACTTAGATATGGCTATTTTCAGCAAGTAAACATGCACTTTAATTTAACAAAACTGGGAAAATGAGTTGCTGAGCTATTTGTATTTTAAAAGCCATGACTGATAATAACCAATAAATATGGTGAAACTGTTTCAGGTATGAGGGATTGCCTTTAGTTGTAAAAATTACCTTTAATATTACCAATCAGCTGGATATATTTTTCTCTCTTTCTGGTAAACCATGTCTGTTTGATATTATTTTTACACTGGGATCAAATAAAACAAACCGAAGTAAGCTTTTCACTTACAAAGTACTGCATCACTTATTCTCACCTGTAAAGGAGTGAATAATTGTGCATTTTCTATATTGCTATTTCCAGCATCAACTTTTCAGAAACATTACTAGTGATGGATTATATTGCATTTTCAGTCTCCTCTAAATATGTATTGAAAAGTCACTAGTTTTATCATAATCTGTGTAAGTTAAAAATAATATTGTAGCATTGGGACATACGGAATGTTAGGAGCATATTTAGCATAACCATTCAGCTATCACATTAGTGTTCACAAGTACGTACTTACCAACACTAATTCAGGATGACTAACCTTCTCTACTATTTTAATAGTATAAATCTAGGCCGATGTGGTAAAGCGTTTTGGGGATTTAAGGCCTATACCAGAGAGGGAATTTCAGCTTAAGAATTTTTACTTAACTAATATCTATGTGACTTTATAGGTATTGTAGGTGTTGCACAAGTGAGGCCACATTAATAGTTACTTTTGTATCAAATCGGTAGTTTAGTTTTGTATCACAAGAGCCTAATAGCTCTAGCAAAACATGTTTAAGGACATGTAAATATAAAACAGAGTAACATTCTTAATTTGTCGAAAACTTTAAAAAAGTATCTCAGTTGTTGCAATAAGGTACCTATGTTTTAAAAAGAAGCTACCCGTAAGGTTGATATTTAGCAAAATGATATGCTACGGTATCATTACATCAATGTAAATCTGTATTTCTACATCAGTGTACACCAGATGTAAAAGGAAAATTAAAAACCATCATATGTGGTTTAAAATTTGTTTAAAAATAATGTAAACTCTGAATAATATAACTTCAACTGGCATGATGGCATTGAATTTTTTTTTCTTCTTTTGTTGTTTTTTTAAAGTTCTTTAGATGCATTTTTTTCTTGGTTTATTATTACATAGCAATGCTCCAAGAACACCTAGCATTTACTCTTCCACCTCTATATTGGTCTGATTATCCATCTTTTTCATGGAAACCATTGTTTCCATGAAGAAAAATAAATATGCCTAGTGGAATTAAGACTCATTACTTTTATATTCAAAATATATAAGTATGTTCGAATATATTTGTAACTTCGTTATGTACTTTGTCAGTTTAGTTCAACTAAAGGAAGTTTTAAAAGAGAAAGAATTACTGAACAGCAGTGCATTTTAATAAAAATTCTAAAAGAGCAAGGTTGCATATTACCCTAGTATAGACCTCTTTGATTTTAAATCACTTATATATTTTGCTTTTTTAAAAAAATATAATTCTCATAATTGTTTACTGTTAAATCCATTAGTTAGGACATTTGAATATTTTAATCATTTTTTTTATGAGGACACTTACTATGCTCCACGTTCATGTCACTCACAATCTTAAGAATATATTGCTGCTCAGCATTAGAAACCAGTTATACTTGGGAGATGACATTTAGGCATATCAATGCGGAAAAATATGTGACTTATAGCAAATCTCCACTTACAATCATTTTGGGCCGATATGTCCCCTTGTCAAATAAGCATTTCACTTAAAAGGAATTCATATAATAGTGGAGACCTAAAAGGTATTAATAAGGCAAAATTGGTAGCCTGAGAAAGTTTGCCACTTGTATTTATCAATTTTAGAAATATGCGTTTTAAAACAATATTTGACAACATTGACAGCAAACTCAAGACAACCTTTAAAATCTGTGTTTTGTATGCATTTGCACACAAAATTACCAAACTCAACCTTCAAATTTGCATTCTGGCTGTTTGAAATAATTTATTACAATTTTGGGATTTGTTGTTTGATAGATAATGTTTATGGTCATATATTGAAACTCAAACAAATTTAATCAAAACTATGTTTGATGTCTTTATAAGAAAATGAAATGTCACTGAACATAGTATTTAAGGACATAAGTACTTAAGTGTTACTGCATTGCTCAATATCTGTTAAAATAATATTGCATTTTTAAGAGGATGACAAGGATAAAATGAGGCAGAGCCCACCCCACCCCTGTCCCATGTATTCTTTATATTCTCAAGTTTTTAGTTTATGAGTGCATGTATGCATATTTTCAGTCATATCAATAAATCATAGTACAAGTCAGATTATAGGAAGTGAGTTCCCCAAGCACATTTAAGTCCACGTTTCCTTGAGCAGGCTTTCCTTTTGCATATATTTCTAAAGGGGATAAACAAAGTTTTTGTAGTTACAGTGAAAGCTAAAAGCATGGCATCAGAAAGTGTATGGAGATAGGGAGGTCTTATCATGGGCTGTGGTTGCTGTGAGCAGGGCTGCCTTCCCACACAAAGAACAGATTGTGGTTTAACTCTTTCCATGGCCTAGTTTAATGTGCTCACATAGTAACTGAATTGTTCAAATCTCTGCTGGAAACTACTGATCAGTTTAATGATTTCCTCTATGGCATTTGGTTATGCCTCATGCTGTGATGTAATCATCTGCATTCTGTATTGTTATAAAATTTTGATTCATACTTATTCTGCTGTAGGAACATTTTATAGTAATACATTAGAACACTTGATAACTACATTATTGATTGGGTGGGACATGCACCTCTTCTGTATCTGAACTGCAAACTGCTGACATGTTGCAACCTTTAGCATTAAAACTTTGAATTTCATTTTAAAATGCATTCATAACTATATGGAATTTTTTTGACTCCTTCTTTGTTAGAGAGTCATTAGTTGTACTTTCATCACCTTTACCTAATGGAATTAATCAGTCTGCTGGTTAAATAGAATTTATTCCACATAATTCAGGGTAACTAACATGAGTATGTAAATGCTAACTTGGGATGCAATCAGTTAGAGAAAGTTATTTTGTGGTTGGGATGACAGTGTAGTCAATGTGATCATTAAAGTGGTCCAGTGGAAGTTTTCATTCGATTCGGATCTTGGTTTACTGCATACATACGGTGTGCCTGCACAGGACTTTAAACTCTTTCTCTGAACAGTAATAGGCCTAAGCTTATAAGACAGGTTTTACCTAAGTCAGGAAGTAATGAAACACTGACTGTATTTGGAAGTAACGGTAAATATCTGTAGGTAAAGATTATCTGCCGTTCCTCACTGCCCCCTCCCTTAAAAAGAGGCTTGGATGAAACAGGCAGGAAAAATACAGGAGCCTAACGGTAAACCACTGAATTCGAAAGATGGGTACTGTATAATCTATACACATGTGGATTCATAAGCACATGCATGTGTACACTCACAGCTCTATCTGAGAATTCATCTGCATGGCAAAAGAATTGTATGGATTCCACAAAAGCAGTAACTGACCAGCAGTACACTCCTGGTGTCACCCTGCCACAGCATGCAGAGACACAAAGAATGTAAAGTTGGTGCCAAGTTGCCATTTTTCATTGTTCACCTCAGATCAATTTTTAAGGGGTTTAGAATAATTGCCATACTCATGTGATCAGTTAACAAATTAACTGACTCTGTGGGGCTTCATATTCTATAGGGAAGCTGCTGGAAGAACATTCATGTAATTTTTGTTTTCAACTTTGAAAACTTCTGTTGAAAAATGCAAGAATGTGTGTGAGAGAGCATGAGAGAGAGAGAGAGAATTGGGAGCTGGTGTTATTGGTGCAGGGAGAGAATGCACTGCTCAAAGTATGGAAACCTTCTGTTCAGGACACCGATACAACAAGCTGTGTCCTTTGCCCACTTTCCCTCACTGTATACCGGTTTCTCTAGTTACCACTCTTGGAATGGTGCTGTTTCAGTGTTGGAATGTTGGACGTTTGATAAGAAAATGGATCAAGTTTAATGGCGCATGCTCTTTGTGCCACCAGCAGCCTCTTGCTGAGAGCATGCTCCAAAAGCGGGAACTGTGTGGCATTACACTGAGCATCTATATGCTTTGTGTTTCTGTGCCACAGAGAAGAGAAATGAACTGTGGCATCGCTCCTGCCTTCTGAGCAGCTCTGCTTCGGTTAAAAAAAAATCTCACTGTGTTCTTTGTAAAATGGTACTGCATAGTGTTAGTTGGTCAATCAAATATTTAAATATTAGGTGCCAAGCACCTTGGTTGCATATGTTTTAAAGAATGTAGAATGCATGGCATTGGGGTGGGAATGAGGGGGATGGGGCCAGAGTGTAAATACAAAATATAAACCTTATTTTCTTTGCAGGAGGGAGAATCGACCTGTGAATTTTGGTGGAAAGGGGGCAGCTTGGCATACTTTGTTTTCTTGTCCTGCTATTTTGATAATTTTAAATGAGGAAAGAATGCTGTTTTCATGCATAACTTTTCGTACTGAATTGGGAATGGATTGTGGTCTTATTTTTTGAGCTTTTAAAAATTAAACTGACTATGCACATCTTTTTCCCTCCCTCGTCTCCCACAGGATGAATTTCACCCATTCATCGAGGCACTTCTTCCACATGTCCGTGCAATCGCCTATACTTGGTTCAACCTGCAGGCTCGAAAACGCAAGTACTTTAAAAAGCATGAGAAGCGAATGTCAAAGGATGAAGAAAGAGCAGTCAAAGATGAGCTTCTCAGTGAAAAGCCTGAAATCAAACAGAAGTGGGCATCCAGGCTCCTGGCCAAACTGCGCAAAGATATTCGCCAGGAGTATCGAGAGGACTTTGTGCTCACCGTGACTGGCAAGAAGCACCCGTGCTGTGTCTTATCCAATCCCGACCAGAAGGGTAAGATTAGGAGAATCGACTGCCTGCGACAGGCAGACAAAGTCTGGCGTCTGGATCTAGTCATGGTGATCCTGTTCAAAGGCATCCCCTTGGAAAGTACCGATGGAGAGCGGCTCATGAAATCCCCACATTGCACAAACCCAGCACTTTGTGTCCAGCCACATCATATCACAGTATCAGTTAAGGAGCTTGATTTGTTTTTGGCATACTACGTGCAGGAGCAAGGTAGGAGCAGATTGTTCTTTCTTCTAGCACGGCAAGCACTGCCCACAAACCTCTGTGTATGGAATCTCTGGCTCGGCTTGGGTTAGATGGTCCTCGAGGTCCCTAGATCTCCTCACCCTCTCTGGGTACAGTGGTGTGCCCACTTTCACTCACATGTTCACGGCCATGTGCGAGCCATGTAAATAGGCACAGAGCTTTCATACCTGCATAGGCTTGGATATTTATAGAAAGACCACAAAGAGATGCGTTTTCAAGTGTCTTTGAAATAATATACTTTTTCAAGGGCAGAGTACTCTAAAAATACAGTTTATTGCACTTCACTTTCTGTCCTAGGCTGCATTTCTTACATCTAGTTGTCTTTTCCGGATTTGAAAATGTAACTTTATTTATGAATAGTCAAACAACTCTTTAATAATCTTTGTATTAGCCTCTTAATTAATGAAGTAGAAGAACTTTGTTCATGAATCTAGTGCTATTGCACTGAAAATAGAATTAACATTTACTACTATAAAATGCTTAAGCTAGCCAGTATCAAAAACTGTATCTTTTGTAGACTTAGATTTATTTAATTTTAATAGTTCTACCAGTACCTACTTTTGATTGTGCAATATTAGGTGTAGATTAAATGGAATTTAGTTCTTGTTTAATTATTTATCATATTTTCCCAGAGTGACTTGGGAACACTTAATATTGTTAGTTTACTTGAATGTAAATTCATGGAACTTACTGAGGAGGAAAGCCGCAGCTCTTCTTACAGAACAAAAACAGAAAGTGGACTGGTTATACTGGTTTAAAATAAATCTCAAAAAGAATGCAGAAACCACATGCTATGCCTATTATTTTAAAAACTTGATAAAGAGAGTGGTATAAATGTTGCCTGAATAATTAAAAATAGGTGATATTGCTGAGTATTTGAGTTAATAAAATGTTTATTTGTTATTTTTATTTTTCTTAATATATTTTCCTTAAGTAGCTGAAAATTTCTTTTCTTCAAATAAATGTGTCAGGATGTAGGTATCTTTGCATTAGCAACAGTCCATAGTAAAATATCATTTAAAAAAGCAACATACCAAAAGTGGACTGAAGTTTGAGCTGCCACAGATGGTGGGTCATTTCCGAACTTGGCCTGGTGGGAGGGAAAATGTCCTGCAGATAGCCAGGTGGCAGACGGTTATCTGATGTTCGTTATATAAATGTGGGATTTAATAAATTGCTATGAACTTTATTATCATCCAAAAAAATAAAATACTAAAATTACTCTTTTGACTCAGAAATCTAGGTACTTATTATGTGCTTTTTATCTTGATATTTCCTTGATGTAGTTTTAGAGATATGCTTAAATGTCGTTTTATAATTTTTAGTCTGATTTTGAATAATGGTGTTGGACATCACACATTTGGAAATATTACATTTTCTTAAAAAAAAAAAAGAAACGTTGCATTTACTATTTCCACGCTTTTAAGAATTAAAGTCCAAATAATGATGGTTTGAGAAAAATATATTTTCATCCTGTGTGTCCTAAAATTAAAGCTCATTAACACATGACACTTAATTTGATTGACAGCTGTCTAGGAGGTGACATTTTAAGGTGGGCTGTGTATATGTGTTGGATTGACTATAAACGTTTTGTAACCGTGTTGTGAAAGTCAGGTCTGGAAGTGAAGTTTTTAAAAGTGGGTCCTGTAACTTTTTAGTGCAGAGAGGGAAGATTTGCAAGCACCTCACTGCCGCTCACATTTTAACTTGCTTGAAGGCTAGTTTTTGAGGTGTGCATGCAGGCACATTTACTCCCGGGGCAGGCCGCCAACTCTCTTAGTTTTGATGAACTGACGATAAAGAACGTATCTTTTGGATTTGCGAAGATAGTTTGAAAAAAGAGCAAAATACATAAATGCCTTCTGCATTGCACTATCGGTCATGATAATTATAAAGTTTTAAGCAACTCTTGGAGACCATATTTCAGATAATACGTTGATTTTGCTGTTGCTTCCGCAATCTCTATCATAAGAACCTATCATTATTTTACCCTGTATGTCTAATTTGTATCCTCTGTTACCTGCAAGTGCAACATCTTCTCCTAACATCTGTTGACTCTTTCTTTGAAAAAGTCACATCGGGATGCTTTTGTGTTTTCTCTTTTTCAAAATGTATGCCTTTTTCTTTGTCAGAGGTAGGTTAATTATGGCATTTTGCAGTGCAATTGATTAAAGAAGGCAGTTTTAAAAGATAAGTCTGTAGTCAATGAAGGCTGCATATCTCACATCATGACTTTTTATTTCTCCTCTAAGTACATGATAATACACTTGTCTGTTTTATAAATCAGGTAAAGAAAACCATGCAAGAAAAATTTGAAAAGAAAAATGTAATATTTGCCACAGAATGAACAACAAATTTACCTCTCCCCCGTTTTTTCTCTTTCTCCCCACTTGTAAATGACTGGGAGAAAAACATGAGAAAGAACAGAGAGAATGCCAAAGATGGTTGCCACTGGCACCAGGATTGGCATCAGACCCTCTTTGTTTAGCTCAGGATGCCTGTGATTTGTTAGTTGGCATCCGCATTGCAGTGTGGAGTGATGTTACAATATATTGACAATTTCCAGATCTAGAAATGTCAATAGTCCTCTTGGTTATTTATACAGGATCACATACTGCATCTCTTCTGGAGGATGAAATAAAGACCAACATATAATAAAGGTCCATTGTTGACCAACTTCCCATGCTTTTCTTTTTCCCTCTTTCTCTTTTGGTTCAACCCACACTTTTTTTTCCTTCTTCATGCCCAGCAGCCTCATCTTTTCTGAAATGTGGAAAGAGTTACTAGAGCTTTGACACAAACTGTAGTACTACACATGCATCTGATATGGTTTTGGGAAAAATTTATGCATTTTGAAATAATTTTTGATCTATAGTTCATTAGACTTTTGCATCACATGGCCGCAAGGCAGTATGTTCTTTAAAGGTAAATCTCTTTGTTATTCAGCTTCCTCTGTGCATATAGTCTGGTTGACCGCAATTTAATCCATTTTAATATTTCCTTACATTAGCAAAGGGTCATGTTCAATATAGTTGTTTATAAAATTACGTGCTGTCCCCCACTTTACCTAAAATGTACACATCATTTGGGACTAACTGGGTTTAAATCCATAAAATCATTTGACGTTATTGATTCAGAGGGCTGCGCTTCGGCTGTTTCGTTGCTACAAGAACCGCCATTTTGTTTGTGAAGTGCCAGGCGAGGGGGAAAAAAAAAGGCAGACACTGTGTTTGATGCCAATAATGGTTGCCAGTGGCACCGAGGTTGGCATCAGACCCTCTTTGTCTAGTTGCTGAATGCCTTTGATTCGTTGGTTGGCATCCGCATTGCAGTGGGCACACTGGAAAGTTTTTGACAATCCCTGAATGAAAGCTGCTTGCTTGTTTGCTGCAGCAAACCTTAGTTAATATAAAACCTTTTCTTTTTTTAGGGTTTTTTAAAAAAAGATTGTGACAGATTAAGGAAAAAATAGCTCTAAAGTGGTCTCCATTTTCCCAAAGATATTAAAGATGTCCAATGATTCTTGGGCAGGTGGTACCTATTCCCCATATTGTCTTTGTTATTGCATTCGTGAAAGCAAAACAAAACAAAGCAAAACAACAACCAGGCAAGCCTTACACAACACACCTTCCTGGGACATAAGTGTCCTGTAGGATGCAGGGTGTACTATGACAAGTGTGTGGAGGACAAACTGAATGTAGTGCTATGTAAGGCATTCATTATGACTGACTGTTGCTTTCAGTCACATCACTGCTTATTTATCATGCAATTTCTAGTCCCTTCAGTTTCCGCACTTCCAGATTTTATAGTAACAAGTTGAGAGGACCTGACTTTTCTCTCCAGTTAGTAATGTGTAACAGGGTAAATGTTAAAAAAAAAAAAAACAGAAGAGGGACCCTGAAAGAGGAAACCTATGTGTTAAGGTGTGATGTAAATCAATCATTCCAGAATTTCTCAGTTCTGCGTCAAAATGTTACCAAATTTTCAGTGCACAATTCTGTGCACTGGGAAAACCAACCAAAAGGCTAAAATAATTTTGGTTGAAGTTTCCTAGATAGTTAGCATTAATATTGCTTTCCGGTTAACCACCGTTATCTCGTTAATTAATAAGAAGGATTAGCAGTTCTACCCAAAGGGCTGCACAGAAGGAAGTCTGGCCTATAGGAGGCCTTGAGTCGCCAGACTGTGTCCTGTCTGAAGGAGAAAAAGGCAGGGGGGTGGTGATGGGGGACGACTGGCCTTTCTCTGAGGCAGGCAGGGGTTTTAGAGAAAAAGGTCACAACACACCAAGAAGTTTAAAGATCTCAAGAGATAGTAACTGTTGTCATGTATTTAACAGATTAGAGTTTAAACTAAGTCAGCCTGACTGATTTTTGGACTGTACTTTGCACTCTTACTAAACATGCTTTGGAGTGCTAAAAAAGAGAATGCAGAAACCTCATCGCTATCCTGCAAAAGTAATTTCCTTTAGCCGTATTGAACCCTTAAAATTGTGGTCCATTGTTGGATGGTAACTTTTGTTGCTTTATTGTTAAATGTTATCATAACTGAAGTACAATTTGAAGTTGCAAAAAATGTGACTTGTTTACAGGGGAAGTTGTAATCATTATTATTGTTTTTGAAATAGAAGCCTTCCTGGTTGTCACATATCATTAGTGAGGAAGCAAATGGTGAGGCTTATTTTCCTCCTTCAGTTACTGAGTTTCAGAATCCTTTTGGGTAACAATTATTTCTTTATGAAAAGCTTAAGTAGATAATTGTTTGTAAGTTGACAGTGTATTTAACATTTTAATAAATTTCCCTTCATCTGCAGGTATTTCCCATTATGGGAAAAAAATAAGCTTTCATAACTTATTAAAATGAGGCTGCTGTCTAGGATGATTTGGTGTGCTTGCATTGCGAAATGCTCTGAGAGCATAAAGTTTGTGTGCAGGAAAAGTAGTTGGTATGCATGTTTGATTTAGGGGAACACCGTTAAGTTTTCCCATCTACCATCCTGTCCTTGACTGAACTCATGAACTCTAGTGCACATTTGTTTGCATTCTGGCTCGTACACAATTCGCAAGATAAAGAAGGGCTCTTGTTGGCATGTCTTGCTTCTAGGCTTAATGAGACCTTTGTGGGAACATATATGGTAAGATAAGATACTTAGCAATTTTCTCACTGATAAGAGGAAAACACAGTCTCAGGGACTAGAAGTTCATCTTCTATGCCATGAGGTCCCTGCTGCAAGATAGCTTTGCCAGACAACTTAAGAGTTAAACTCTGAGGCCCCAGTTACCAGCTGGGGAAGCTTGGCATCTGTGTTCTGATATGGCAAACTAAGCTCTTGCATTGCTGTTAATATGATCTCATTTTTCAAAGGAAAAGGGGGAGGGGGGAAGGGGGGGAAGAGAACGCTCGTTTGTTCCATCAATTATAATTTTCAAATATTTTAAAGAACATGTAGTACCCATTTTCCAGAGGCAGCAGAGGTGGGTAAAATACCCTACTGACAGCATTAGGCACCCTTCCTCCTCATATACACAGCACTACAAATATTGTAATAAAAATATTTAATTAGATTATGTGTTTGAATTTGCGAATTTAGTGCACTCTGTCTCTTGTGTGGTAAAATAATTCCAAATAACTCCACATGTGTAAGAAACAAAATAATGTTCATCGTTCAGGAATCATGGTAATGTGGAGAGACTGTGCATTGCTGAGACAGGAGATGATGGTCGAGTCCCCTGGAGGATGGTTTTCTGATAGACACAGTTTTAGCGTATGTGCCTGGAAACTCAGAGCTGGGCAGAAGCCACTTAGAGAGGCCGTCTATTGCCGTGGCTTTAGTTCTTTAACGTTTCTGTTTTCTAAAGTGGTACACAAGAAACACATCCAAACATAAAGGTCATACGGATTTATAGTAGATTTGATGGGATTTTTAAAATTTACTTACTTTCCCCTAAATTTGGAATTTAGGAGGAAGCTATGAGAAGGTTAAAGTTTTAATCTTCCATTAACTTTTTCCTTTTGAATTTGGCACTAAAATTGAAAGAATAATCCAAGATATCCAACTCAGTAAGGTCTTTCTCCTCATAAGCTTTCATTCTGCTACATTAAGCCGAAAAACTAAACCAGTAGGTTTAAAAACTCTGTTTGTTTTCTGACACTCACACACTTGTCATCACTGCTGACCAATTAGAATTTCAGCACCTGAGGAGGGAGGGACCCAGTGGAAGGCTGAGTCAGAATTCTCTGGAATTCTTAAAAATTGAGATAAGTTAGTTTTCATTTCTGCCATCAACACTAACTTATAGACAAAGGAATAACAATTACTTTGTTAGAAGCTTCCGGTTTGCAGAGAGTGGAAATAGCCTATGAAACACTCATTAAAATAGGCAATTACTGAATATCCGAAAATTGTGGGCAAAATCAAGGGTGATCCCTTGCTTTGAAACTAGCTTTTGGGTAAATGTTTCTCTGTAGTTTATGAAAGGATAGCATTTTCCAGTTTGAAGTTGATGGAAGTAGAACTTGGGACACTCGAGGAGTTTTTCTGTACATACGCTAAGGCAGAGCGAATGATTAGCCAACATAATGTTCAAAGCAAGTTTTGCAACTTTTCCCCCTCCATCCTTGTGGAGGAGGAATAATTTTAGAAATCTCAAGGACTAGCGGTTACGCGATCGGAAACTCGAGTTATTACGGCTGCATGCCTCAGTGCCAAGCATAGCAAGAAGAGACGCTTCCCCTTGATCAGGCTCACTTTTCTGTGGCAACGTGGTATGTCATCTCATTTTAAAGTAAATTCTTAGGTCCTTGAACTCTAATTATGTGATGTGGTTAATTTAACTGAATTCAGTTGTTAGGATTTGGCATAGAGAATAAATCATCAAACTGCAGAGAACTTGTGAAAAGTGAAATGTGTGTAGCAAGGAGTGAGTCTGTGGGATTAGCTTGTATTAGACTGAACGTTACAGGATGTAAAACTAATGGGACTTGAATGGTTGGGGGTTTTGGTTGTTATATTATTCAGAAAACTGGAAGAAATGGCTACCAATTAACCAATGAGGTAGAAAGACCTTGAGGCTGAATTGAAGGCCACACATAAAAAAAAAAAAAAATCCTCAAAATTTAAATGAAGCAATGTTCTACAATGGGAAAGCAAACTATTCATGTGCATACATATATTGTTTATAATAAAACACTTAAATACACATAGTCTCTCTCTTTATGATGATAGCTTAAGCAGGACAGCATTGATGAATCACAGACAAATTAAAGAACTCTGAACAAGGACTATGTAATTGAAAATATGGGGTGATGGATGAAGTAACTTTACTATCAAAAGTTGCCTGGAGGTTGTATATTTTCAGAATCCCATTTTAAGGCAGTTCAGAGCATGTACTAAGTTATCAATGAAGCACAAATCAGTCAAAAATGGAATTTGTTTAAACAAGTGCAAAATAAAATAAGAATTGCCTTCGAGGAAAGAATTCTTTAACGCTAAATATGTGCAGTTTTAAAATGCTGGTTAGCTTTAACTCCATTTTTCAAAATAGGAAATTTAATAAATAGTATTCATTGAATTTTGAAATATATATTTCTCTCATAAAACTACATAAAAGCATTTAACAAGCATCAATTAATGTTGAGTGACACTAATATGTATTCTGATGCTGAATAAAGGTGAAGATTCTTTCAAAAACCTGATTTTCCACACTCACATTGAAAAAAAAAATACGTGGAGAAATATATTGGTGTTAACAGGGAATGGTGGAGCTTAGGACAAAATTCTAATCAAGAGCACAGATGTTAAGAAAAAGTTGTTTGAAATAGGGTGTATTCTGTAATTCATGTGAGCAGGGATTACATTTATGCCTATGGTAATAACGTGAGTATGTCACTATGAAGTCTATACCCCTCCATTAGTGAACTCTAAAGTGTGAAAAATGTTCCTGCTTAGGACAACTCGTATTTTATTATTCTGACATCTGCAGTTTCTGGATGGATTACCTTAAATTTGCTATGCTATGTTAAAAGCCTTGTTTTATGAGGTCGGTCTCAGCTTCTGGCCTTGGTGTCAGGAACCCTGCTACGTGATGCAACTTGCCTTGTTAGGTTTAATTGACCAAAGCTGATGTGTTAAAACAATTCATTTGCGCTGTAACTTATGCCCTGGCTAAGTTGCTACCTGAATCCCTTGACCTTGACTTGTTTGGGTCATGAAATGGCTGCAAGCTGGTTGACCTTTCTATTGTGTAGTAATGTCACTGTTTCCTCTTATTCTTTTATGGTAATAGCTGACAAAAAGGCCCCAGCCCTTGGTTTACACACCAGTGGATTCGAGGCGTCTCTTTGCAGTAGCTACATCTTCTGTTTGACATGGTCTGGCTGTGGAAGGGACTTTCTTTTGTTTGCTGACAGTGATGGGGACAAATTTGCAGTCCTCCTTGCTACAAGAAGTGGGGGTTAGTATTCTGGAGTTGGAGGGATTTAGATTTATTCTGCTTAGATTTTCAGTTTCTGTGTTTTATGATGATGCATATCACAATTTCCTTTTCCACACTCTTCTGAGGTTGACTTTTCAGCTCTTTATATTTATGGTTTCTTTAATAATTACTTTTCATCGTTTTCAGCTGTTACAATAAAAATATTTTATTGTCATAATACAGGGTAAAAGTGGTAAATTTAGTTATGTTTTTGGTTACCAATGTGTTAGTCCTGAAACAACTGACTTTTAGACTTCAGGCTGTAAATCTTTGTCTAGTCCTGGAAAAATCTGTATACTAAACACGTGGGATAAAAACAAACTTTTTTACACATGAGAGTAATGTTATAACTTTATGTATATCATCTTATAATTTATGTTATAGTTTTAAGGGAAGCCTATCCTTTGTGACTTAAATAGCTAAATTTCATGACATAGTAGAGAACCATTCGTAAATATGAAGATTTTATTTCTGGGGGGACTTTTGCCAGCATGTACAATTAACTGTTTATTCAAATGAATATAAAAATTGTTTTTTCTACTCTTTATGAAAACCTCATATGCAAAAATAGAGACTTTTACCTCCGTTTTTCTCTTCTGAAGCAGTGAAATAATTTCATTTTTAAAATATTGGAGATGCCTTCTAAAATGTTAAAACACAGATATTTTTATCCTACCAAACTTTTCTTTGCCAAATATGACATTATAGTTCATGATTTTTCCTATATTTGCCAGATTAAATATTTAAAATCCAAGCTGTTACATTTTATTTTTAAATTATTAGAGGGAAAAGGAAGTTTAAGTTAGAATGTACGTTTCCTTACTTGTGTGTTGCATACTGTTTATACGTGTGTGTGGATACACTGACAGATGAGAGACAATGTGCTCCAGGCACTAGAACCTTGGGGAAAAGCACTAGAGTTTTGTATTCCCATTTTAAAAAATATCTGAAAGTAGCGGGCGAGAGGTTTTCTTTTCTTTCTTTTTTCTTTTCTTTTCATTTTTTTTTGGGGGGGGGGAGTGTTTGAAACTATGTTTTTCCCCAGGAATGTTCACAAGATTAAGGAATTTAAATGCTTTTCAGAATTAATCATGTTGATAATCCAGCATTTTAAGGGTCAGAGGAGGAAGTGTGAATAAAATGCACTGACTCTGATTTTGGCCAGTAGCCTCTGTTTTTCTCTCCTCTCTTATAAAAACCAATCTAGAATAGAAAACATTTCTCTTGCCTTTCTGCTGATTCATTGTCTTCCTCAGTGGTAGTACCAACATGGTTCGGGTGTGGTTAATGGGTTATATGGCAGTGGGACTGTGATATTAGAACAGCAACAGCCCCTGAGCATTTCAAAATGTCTGCAGTTTTCTCTAGATACCTGCCTCAGTTCCTTCATTCAAAGAATTTTAAAACGATCTCAGCTGTTGAGTTAGAGAGGTTAATTTCCTGGACCACAGATAACGTGTGTGTGGGGAAGGGTGGAGAGTTGAGAAGTAAAGTTAGAAAAAAAGAGAAAGGTAGGGCTTAGATCTTGCAAGAATTACTTAAGAAAGATGACTTAGATTGAGGAGTAAATAACAAGCAATTTATAATATTCAGATTAAAGAGTAAGTAACATGCAATTTATAATATTCTGTCATCCTTTGAATTTTGGATTGCTTTTAGAGTTGAGCATATCTCCCTTCTTCCTGCCTTTTTATTAATAGTTTTTGTGAGCGCAGAAAGTGTCTTAGTTAGTTCAGGCTACTCTACTAAAATAACATAAACTGGTGGCTTACAAACACTGAAATTTATTTCTTGAGCTTCTGGAGGCTGGAAGTCCAAGATCACGGTGCCATCATGGTCAGGTTCTGGTGAGGATCCTCTTCCAGGTTGCAGACTGCTGACTTCTCCTTGTATCCTCACGTGGTGGAAAACAGAGTGAGAACTCTGTGGGGTCTCTTTTGTAAGGGCACTAATCCCATTTATGAAGGCTCCACTCTCATAACCTAACAATGGCTCCACCTCCTAATACCATCACACTGGGGGTTCGGATTCCAGTGTATGAGTTTTGGGGGGACACAGACATCCTGTCCATAACAGAAAGTATGTTCATAGAATTTGACATTTGGGGTTCTAGTCTTGGCTCTGCCCTTATCAGCTTTGTGACTGTGGTCGAGTCACTTAAGCTCCATGTGCTTCGATTGTCTGTTCTGTAAATTGAGGATTAAAATGCCTACTTCCCAGGGCTGTTTTAGGATTAAGTGAAATAATTCACGAGAGTAAAAGCAACAGTGCTAATACTAGCCATTATTGCCATATATGAAGGAAATAGACTTCCACAGAAACTATCCAATAGTGAAAAGAAGGAATGATTGAATGTTGAGGCCAGAGGTCACCAGTTAGTTTTTATGTATCTCAGGTGATAAGACATTCCAAAGAGAAAACAAAAGTCTTGCTCACAGTGGTGCATATAAATATTTATTAGTGAAAACTCTGAATGTACGCACATGAATACTGTACGGTTTTAGAAACCTTTTATCTCAGATGTATCAGAGAATAAATTTCTTGATCAATCTAGGCATATTTTAAGGGAAGGAAAAAATAATTTTATCAGTGGCTCTCTGAATAAATAACTCAACTTTGGTATCAAGTAAAGGGTGTCTTAGCAAATACTTGTATTCATTGTACTGTAATAAAGTAAAATTTTCATGTATAAAAAAATTAAATTTGGGAGAACTACACTTACATTTTAAATTTGAGTGGCCAGAAGTGATGGTGATGTGGCTAGACTAGATCGGTCCTAAAAAGGAGCACACTGATGGTTTTTAGATTCTTTTTAAGTTTGAAAGTGTCTTATTTTAAAATGACCCTTAGTTGAGTCAGAACCTCAAACTGTTCCACTGGTTGCATGAATTGTTCTGCTTTTATTGCCATTTAGCTCTTCCCTGTCACTCTTTCCCATTCCTTCTTTATATAGTGTTAAGAACATTAAATAATTAAAGGAGCTCTATAGTGATATTTATTACTTAAAGTGATTTCACTTTTACTGAGAACCATGGAAAGACAAATAGGAAATGGTTAAAACATTTGCTTCTTACCAAACGGTGATTTAGAATCACAGTGTTTGATTTCAGT
The DNA here is from genome assembly GCA_004363605.1 of Indri indri. Taxonomy (NCBI): domain Eukaryota; kingdom Metazoa; phylum Chordata; class Mammalia; order Primates; family Indriidae; genus Indri; species Indri indri. The sequence goes on along the minus strand of RJWJ010007923.1, from coordinate 9,323 downwards.
GGCTCTGGTTGGTTGGATCCATGTGGTCATGGAGCCAACTTTGTGGGCCAGATCCTTGGAGGAAATAGTTCTGGCACTTGGTTCTCCATGGCCAGTGAATTGCACCCCTCACTCCCTTCCCATGGCAGGTTTGGAAAGTGGAGGGATTAGTCCATATCCACAGTCACTACTAGGGAGACACCTTAAATCATATGTCAGGTTGATGCAGGGTAAAAGAGCATCATGTTCTTACATGAAGCACTTATAATAATGTTTGTCATATACCTACGGGTTCTAGTTCTAGCCAGGAGTTAATAGGAAAAGTTATTTTACTGTTTGTCCATGAGTTAAAGGGTAACTATGATGTGCAGAAAGCAGAATCAGAACATTGATTAGCTTGCTTAGATTCTGGCACATAATTTTTTAGTAATCTGTGGCATGCCTTTTCTTTTTGAGAACATACTGGTGTTTAGTTGCGGTTCTGTTCAGGAGATACACAAAAATCAAAAAGCATGTACATGAAACAAAGGACGTCCAAAAATTTTTAATACTTATACTAGACTGTTGATGGCAGAAAGATTTGGTATTATGCCTTTCTAATGTATTTGAAATGCTTTGCTTACACTTAAGATTGAAAGTGCGCCTGAAATGGGAGCATATACATTGTTCTGAAATACTGGTTGCCTTTCATAGCCTCTCAGAGATGCTTACATATTTCTTTATTCCTGATGGTAAAGCATCAATGTTTTGGGATATGACTTATAGTTATCATATAACAATTTCTGTTCTATTTACAGTCTCTAAATGAGGGAAAAGCAGCTTATAGCAATATGAGGATCACTGGTCTTACAATAATTAAATAGACTTGTTATACTACATTAATCCCTTTTGGAACATTTGGAATGACTTCTTAGTACTAACGAACACAGCATTAGGCCCTAGAATTAATCTGCTTTTTGTATCCAACATTCGTATAATATAAAACATGTGCATAGAGAAACATATTTCAGGTTTAAGATGAGTTCATGGGAGGACAAAATGAAATTATATTGTTCTACTGAGTAATATGAATATAATGCCAAGTACTAATAAAATATGGAATGCATTTAGAATCAGCACAGGTAGACAAAATTAGTAAGTTTTTGGTTTTCGGTGAACACCACGTTTGGGCTCTCAGACTGACTTTTCCCGGATACCTGGGTTTTTGTATGTGACACACAAGATATATGCAATCTGAAACAGAAACATTTGTTTAATCTGATATCCAGGAGGTTGTGTTACCACCTATGAGCTTGTGTTTCTTGGTATGGATAAAGCTATCTATTAATCCTAGAGAAAATGAAGTAGACCCAGTTTTAAAATCTGGTCCAGTCCTGTTCTGCAGTTCATAGACATGGTTTAATTTAATGATAGATTCTGCATTGATTGTTCAAAAAGCATCATTACAGATTTTTTGAAGGGATTCCTGAGTTAGGATTGTGTTTACATCTCCTGTTGTAGAAGCCCCTTGGGGCATAATTTCCTCCTCAGTGTGGGCTCCTTTACTGTTGTTGAGTTTTTCAGACCCGGGGATCTGAATTCAACCTTGAGTATTCCAGTTACCAGGACAATATTTCATGAAGGATGAAGTATTAGTCCAATTCTAGGACGGATTGCATGCATATGTACAGAGGACTATGGAAATGCTGAGATTATTGAGTGGTTTGCAGCCATTTTAGACCATGTGCCTGGGACCAGCTAACACATTGTCAGGGAAAAACATGATGTAGCAACAATATTAGATCATGCAAATGAGACTACTGAATAGTAATAGTTATGGGCAATATTTTGGAAAACACTGATTAGTGACAGTTTTATTACAGCAAATGTATGTATCAAGTCCCCAGATTTCATTGTAATGCACCGAAAACAGATGTCAAAGTGTCCCAAACAGAATTTCATGGTTAATCTACATATTGCATGGAAAGTACAAACAAACCATTTAGAATTCTGTTATTTAATCCTTTTAGAAGGAACAAAAATATACAATTTAGATTTACTCCATTCTTTCTTTTAATTTTAGTTTTTGTTTTCTAGGGGCCGATGATAAATTTTTTTGTTTGTTATTTTCTTAAGATGCATATGGGAGAAGACATATCTGCATATGGACATGATTTTACTTAATGTACTTTGAACTGTAAGTTTCTGAACATAAGGTCTTTGCATTAAAAAAAGAAAAATTAGGCTCTAAATTATTTAGTGACTTTATAATGGAATTACCTTCTTCTATTCCTTTGTTTACTGACATGGAGTTTCACTCTATGTCACATAGTGACTGAAGTAGCTTGCTGAAGTGGAAGAGAAAAAAATTGGTGGCCCTATTGCTTGCAAGTGCCTGAGAGACTTTGTGCCTCTCAGTGACTCAGTTTCTTTATCTGTCAGGTAAGAGGATTGGCCCAGAGGACATCCACTATCTCTCTTAGTTCTGGCATCTTAGGAATTTGGCAGAGAGCAATCCCTTTCATATTAAGCAATATTTTATAAAGTTTAGCATATTCTTGTTAAATTTGGGATTTTAATACATTTTGTTTATTAAAGAGAAATAGAAAATGTGTAACCAGACTCTTGAGTAACGTTTTCATGTTGCTCAATTCAAAGTCCAATAGTCAAATCATTTGATTCAATCCAGGTAAAAAACTTGCTTTTTAATAAAGAGGTCTTTAACTAATAGAATTTTAGAGCTCGGAGAATCCTGAGAGATATTCTCACTTTAAAATTTGGGATACTGACTCTAATGCAGACCCAAAGCTACTTTGGTTAAGTTAGTTTTGTGCTATAGGGCCAAAAATAAGCTAAATAAAGAAAAGTGTTATTTTGTGAAAACAAAGCTGTAAAAATTTTAAAAGAACATATAAGAAAAATCTGGACTAAATGTCTTATGTTATCATTTGTAATTTATTGAAATAAATTGATTGAAGAGTCTAGTTTTTTTTTTTTTTTTTTAATGAAGTTAGTCTGCAGCCATGGTCTTCATGAGAATGCCTACTTTTCTCTTTTTCAGTGGATGAAAACACACTAAGTATAGTCAGCTAACATCATGATTTGATAGTGGTTGGAAAACAAAAAGGACCCATTAAAAATATACTGCCAGATTTCCAGTTAACATATAAGGTCATGTTTGAAATTGGTTATAAGAATTTTTTTTTAACTTAATGTCAGATGTTTAAAGAAAAGGTGGAAAGTACTTATTAGGAGCTGGTATAAGTTCTACTTCTGGGTGTCTACAATATTCAGATTGGTTTGATAACCACTGTGTCTTCATTTTCCTTTGTGTGGTGTACATTTCTCATTTCAGCTAAAGAAAATTTTGGGTTGTTTTTAAAGTTTAAAACAAACATCCATATACCTTCTTTTACTTAAGAGATGTTTCTAAGCATTTTTTCTTAGTTTAATTTTTAGAAAACAAAATATATTAAATTCACAAGGGGAATTCAGTTTCAAAAAGAAACTTTCAATGAATCTTTTTTTAAGGTAAGACTCTTTTATAACATCAAAGACTTGTCTGTAATTTATGTTCTGAGTGTCCTGTAATGTGCTTATGTAAATCAAGGCACCCTACAATAGAGCAGAGATTAATAAATTGAAGCAGAGATACAAGCAGTATTAGCAAAAGTTTAATATCAACTACTGCTAGTAGCTAATTTCTAGTTTGATGGTTTATGGGGAAAGTTTTGAAAGTATATTTTTAAGGCATAATTGCAGATGGAAAAAGAGATGAATAAAAGATTGGTACTATGCAAGTATGTGAAACCAAAATCAATGGAAATGTTATGGGAGCACGCTATAAAATTGATAACATGTATTATTTGTTGAGTGGGTGAATGAATATAAATTATTTAAAGTGAATATAGAACATTAGGGGCAAATCAAATTATAGTCACTGAGGTGTAAAACAAGGGAAGCTCCTTAAACTAGGAAAATTTGCTTTTTACTGAGACTTGTTTTCTTTCTTTTGTATCTGTATTGGTGATTAGTCATGGTTTTAGAAATGTAGTCCCAACCCTGAATATACTTTAAATTTCAAAAATGAGTAAAATAAAACCATTCAAATTATAGTGTCCATATTAGCAATAGAGCATATTCTGGAATCATGCTCCAGGTTTAAATGTTTGTTTTATACTTGCTATGAAGTAGTATAAATTAGTTATGTTTTCTAAGATTCAGTTTCCTGAACTCTGGAGTGAGTATGGACTTTATTTGGCCGTTGTGAGGGTGAAATGAGAAAGTGCTTGTGACGTGCTTAGCACCGCACCTGTCATCTTGTGTGTGTGTGCTGTAAAACGTTTGCGGTTATTGCTCTGACTTTTAATCAGCCACTGGCACAGTGTCTACACACAGTAGGTGCTCACTGCTGATTTGTTCAATGAATGAATGCTCACCATCTTTCTCTGAGCATTCCGGAAAACTGGGTCTCCCTTTTGTAGGGCAGAGCATTAAGTTAAGGACTATGCTATGCTTAAATTGGGAAGAAAAATATTAAATTTGGCAAATTTTCAAATATTGTGGTTCTGTGACAAAAATTTAAATATTTTGGTTGCTATGTAATTTCTTAAAATCCATCCTTAAAGTGAATGGCATAGAACCACAGCAATCACAGTGCCCATTTTAGTATTTGTGGGTGACTTAAAGAAATAGCCTTCCCCAGGAGCCTAAACACATGGTGGATTCCTGTATAAATTTCTTGTTAGAATATGGTGTAATTTACACTATCCACTTTTCATAAGGCCTTTCATTTGGGTTATAAGAAAATCCCAGACATAAACATAATTGAAAACAAAAGTGAACATACCTATAACTATTGCCTAGTAGAGAGTACTTGAGGCAGTGGTATTTATTTATGCAGGAAACCGACTTTAAAATTCCAAATATTTCCATGGGCTTGAATGGTGATGTATTTATTTTTCCCTTTATGTTTCCAATAGCACTGAATTATAGCCCTACAAATAAGGTTGGAAGAAATATCTCAGTATTTTGTGTAAGAGTATTCTCTGAAGAATACTTCTGACTATTTTGTCTTATTCATGAAAAAGTCACATCATGTTAAAAATCATTTCACTGATTATATTAACATATTATAAGTAATATATTACAACCAAGTCATTGGATAATAATTCTTATCTTGTTATTATTCATTTTATTAGTCATTAGACTTTCTAAAGCGTATGTATGTGTATATATTTGATGTATCGATTCTTTTTATTTTGGTATGTACTTATTAATATGATTCCACGTATGTAGTCAAAGAAGTAGGCATTTGTAAGTTTATTAAAATATATCTTTCAAGGAAAATGTAGAACATTTGGGATAACAGTGGAAAAATGGTTGAGAAATGCATTTATGGAGTAGGAGTGTTATATTGAACACTGTTTTCAATGTTTTAAGCAGGTAGGAAAAAAACAGTGAAAATATCGATGGCTTCATCCTAGTAATTTACAAGCAGAAAAGAGAGGGTAGGTCACTTGCCCTGTTTACGAGAAACAAAAATGCCAAAGACAGTTGAACAAAGTATACAACTAACTAACCCTCTCACCAGTTACTATGTATAGTTAGATTTGCTGAGCTTTCTGGGAGGAGACCCTGTGGGACTGTAATGGAAAGGTCACAGGGAGGAGGTGAGTCTTAAGTGGAGTTTTCTCAGGGGTTGTGTAACAAAAACAAAGCAAAATTAAACATAAGCAAGAATCTGCTTCTTACATAAATGAACTCTATTTGGCAATGGTATATTCTGTACTGAGAATATTTGTTTGGTGACAGATTTAATATTTGTTCAAAAAATTTGTTAATGAAAGAATCTAACAGGAAGTTTTAACCCAGATGCTAAAATACTCAATACTAAATGGCTTTGATTGATCTCTTTTTTGTTATTGGATAATATTGAATTCTGATATCTAAATTATTCATATGTGTACTTTAGCTCCTAGATTTCAGTGTATATATCACATTGTTTAAAAACGTTTTTTTAAAGTGTCTTTTAAAATTAAATTCTAGTATTTTAATTATTTATAATCTTGAACAAAATTTGTCAGTATGTACTGGCCATGTGTTGATCATTTGTTTTAAGGTATTTTGTACTTGAGAAGATAATTCTATATGCAGTTTAAAAAATCCAAAAAACAGGATATTCTGCAAAAAATACTATATTTAAAAATATTCTGAAGTTAGCTGAATTCAGTTTTGGGTCCAGTTTACATCACTATTATTATTATTATTTTAAACATCAAGTGTGTCTCCCCAACTCAGTAGAAAAAAAGAATTGTTTCTGTGTGATGAGGTATGTTTTATTGTCAGACTAAAGTGTTTGATCTGATGCAAAATTATACTTTTATTGCTAAAAGCAATGGGCTGATACAGTGACACATCCAATAAAATAACACCCAGCTTGATACATTGAACTTTCCTAATATATTTTGCTCTCTGTAAATGATACTTATTCTAGAGTACAGTGTTTCCTCATAGGTAATTACAGAAAAAAATAAAATGAAAACTATGATAATCTTGTGTCCACAGCTATATTATGGCTCTTTAAAAGTAGCTTTTGATGTTTTAACATCACAAAACCTAACACTTAAAGACAGAACTGAACTTAGTGTGTGAAATTCTCAGTTCCTCTATACTTCCCCTGTTCCCTCAGCTGAATAAAAAGTGAATATAAATTCTTAGAGGACACTAATCAGGTTTTCTCATTTTCGTATTTCTCTTCCCCTTGTTCTCCATAAAGGGATGTATAGTGGATTTTGCTGATTGCATAGTTCACTGTCGACTGTGATGTACGCATGCAGCAAGTCTATGATCACTGAAATTTGAAAAGAAATCTCTCTCAGTTGGCCACTATATGATGGCATTTTAAAGCCATTCTTTTTCGACAAATGAGCTGCTTAGTCATTCAACAAATATTCACTGAATACCTACTATGCAACAGGCACTGTGCCAGGTACTAGAATTACAATATAGAGAAGGCAGACATTTTACTAATTTTATAGTAGTGAAAAACAATTTAAGAAGAATTATCCAATTTTTATTGTTCCTTTTTCTTAACTGAAAATATTGCCGTTAAGTGCTTAATAAGTTATGAAAAGAGTAATGGTAGTGATTATATAAACATCATCTGAAGGAAATGACTTATAAAACTTGTTGCAATTTCTGAGAAAACAGTGAGATCATGAGAATGGATTTTTCTGATGAACAAGTATAATTTTTTAAATTTGTATGACAAAAAATATTTTTGTGGTGTGTATGGTAGTCACAAGCATGCTGTATGACTTCTTGTAGCATGTAGCTTTTCTTGCAGGAGATTGGAAACATGTCAAGATGCATTTCTGGACTCTGCCTTTTTCTCCTAACTGAGCAATTGCACTTGGCTCCAAGCAGCTTTTGGACCATCTCATTCAGAACTGAGAAAATCAAGAAGCTTGGAGGAATAGTGAATACACATTGGGCTGTGTGATGATTGCACTTAGTGGAACAAATAGAAGGATAGAATGTGGCTTTGGGGTACACCTAATAATTTCTCTGACTCCTCAGACATCAACAGACTTACCACAGGTTTTGCAGTTAACAGGTCAGTCTGGTGGTGCCCTGTCATGGGAGACAGTGACTAGGAGTGCATGGAGTTGGAACTTGCTGGAACGAGCCATGAAAACTGTGTCAAAAAGTTGGGAATCGGGAGTGCTGAGTCTAAAACCTTGTGTTTTTTAATGATTTTTAGCTGTATGACTTTCAGCAAGTGTTTTGAAGTCCCAGAGGCTCCATTTTTTTCTTGTGTAAAATGGAGAAAACACCAGTCTTAAAAGCTAAGGCCTTGCATAGTAACCTGATGCTCAATAGATTACCTTGAGTAAAGGTGAGTAGGATTTTCCAGGCTGTGGTGACCATTGCTATTTAGTGTATAGCTGTCCTGAAAATGTTTAATGAGCACTTACTATGTACCGGTGTTGTTTGGAAAGTTGCCTTTATGGCTCCTTTAATCCTCAATAACAACATGAAGCAGATACTTTCTTATCCTTTCACAAATGAGAACTCTGAGGGCAAGCTAGTTAAGTGACAGAACTTGAATTTGAACCCATGCAGTTTGTCTCTAGAGTTCTTTCTTAACCCTAATTCTAGATGGTGAAATTACTCTGGCCACAATAAGGTAAAAAGGAGAAAAGAAAATATTGTAGAGTAAGGGATAACCTCAGCATATTTTAAAACAAAAAAACCTCATTTTGCTTATTCACAGATTTTAAAAAGGATTGAAATGATTTGTTTTATTTTTGATTTGCAAGTTACTTCTTTCAATTTTGATTTATTACTTCTGACATACAAAAGTTTCAGTGATTTCCAAGCTAATCTTTTCTCCTAAACTAAGCAGTCTTTCTCATTTGTTGTTTCCTCCTACTCTATTATATTTTTGTGTGAGACCCTGAAATTGGATGTGTTTATTGTGCAGGCCACAATGGATACATAGGGGGAAAAAACAACCTTAAAGAGAGGATTAAGCAAGTCAGGAGCCACACATAGTAATCCGACTCGTTAAGAATAGGCATCATGGTCTTTATGATTGATTTATGATAAGCACCCTCCCCATGCCACTCACCCCATGCTAAATTAATGGTTTTCCTTGCACATCTTAGAATAATTTTTTTCTTCTATTCTTATTTGTTTGAAAATTTGGGATATTTTACTCAGGTTTATTGACATATGTTTAGCTGAGTAAAATGTACTCTCAACCTTTTCTGTTAGAAGAGTTTTCTGAAGAAAATAGGTACATGAATGAACAAAGGACATACATTTTAATTTCCGTAATAATTTCTTTATTGAATCTTTCTAAACAGAGTCAATTTTTAATTACAGCTATTTTTGAATTTTGGGTGCTTGCTTTGTGGATTATTTAGATCAGAGGTGATGAGATTTATAAACCATCCTAGAGTTTGCAGGATAGAAATCCTCCCACCCTTATTCCTGTATATTTCATTCACTTTTTGGTTTCAGAGATTGATTTCCTTCTTCAGTAAGACAGTGAATCTTAGTGAGAAAGGTAATGTGATGGAAGGATCCAGAAATGACCTCCCTTTTTCTTCAGAAAGACAGAGATCTCTCTTATTATTACTGTTTTATTATTATGGTAGTAATAATTGGGAGCAATAGTAGTAATAATAAAAATAACTACAGCATGTTGAGAATATCCTATGTGCCCCTTGAATTATTTAATGTAATCATTATAGTTACCCAAAAAACTAGGTATGATCATCATTTGATAGATGAAGAAATTGAGGTTAAATATATTGAATAAATCTGCAGTTATAAAGCGGTAAGTGCAGAGTCGG
>RJWJ010007922.1:0-56098 GCA_004363605.1 Indri indri | reverse complement strand
TCGTCACAATCTCAGCCTTCAAGGGCCGCAAGGACGCCACTGCCTCCGGAGATAGCCTCTTGGATTCCTCCTAGCTGACATCTCTCTTTTCTGCATCATTTTGGCATCACTGCTTGAAACTCTTGGGGCACAGGATTCTAATACTCTGTAACTCCCTGTAAGCCCTGCCCGTGCACACAGCGCACCAGCTGGTAAGCCACTTGCAGCTGGAGGCCCTGCAGCATCTTCCACGGTAAAGCAGGAATCAGGCTACCATGTGCTGGCTGGGATGTCCCTTCTGTAGTCTTTACAAATCTATGGTTCTTGTAATTCTAGTAAAGCCCTTTCTCTAATGTCTGGGCTGTCCTGTCTCTTTATGGGATGTGCTGAAGGCATTTGCTCAAACTCTGCTCACGGCAAAAAGTCACCTTTTCCTCTGATAACAATATGCATTATCCCAGATGTCATCGAGGTAGTTAATGGGAGTCAATGGCTGAGTCACAGTGATTACTGGATATACAGGAAGTAGTGGGCTGCAAATACACATCATTGCTATCCTTAAAGAACAGGAAAGATAATGTCTACTACCATGACCAGGTTCTGAGTCACCCATGAAGTCATTAAGCACATACATGGAAGTAAACTTAACTAGAAAGATTACCCAAGATGGTGGCTTCCAAATAGAAATCAAGGAGCTTTTCACTACATAGTATTATTTCTTGTCAGCTGGATGAGAAAGGCCTCTTCATTAATCCAAACTTTCTACACAAACAAAAACTGTCACTTGTTTTACTTCAGAACGCATGGTCCACCTAGGCCCTGGTTTTCTATGATTTGGCCACAGCAAAGAAACAAACAACTCTAGCAAACACTGGAAGGAAGCAAAAGTTGTCAGAGGACACTCAGATACGAAGCGATACATAAACTGACAACGTATACACAATAGAAAGAATAAAGCAGCACAAAACTGTGCACAGGGTTCTACCATTTATTTTAAAAGACTGTAGAGATTGTAATATTTATCTATAAACAAAATGGCAAAGTGCTCTCAGGGAAAGAGACTTAACTTTGCATTGTATAATCCATTCAAAGAACATATAAATACATTTTTTAAAGAAACAAACTTCAGAATAATATCTAATAACTAAAAGCCACATATTCTACCAACATATTTAAGCTTATTTTTTTCTCTTGAGAGGCTTCTCTTCAATGAATATTAGGAATGTAGGAAAAGATTCCCCAAGTCCTGGGTCAGCAAAAAAAAAAAAAGAATGTAGGAAAAGAGCTCATGAATGTCCTTCATTGTAGACAGTTACATTAAGCCTAGTAATACTAAGAGGGTTAAATTGGCCCTTTTTTTTTTATTTTTTTTTTTCTTGAGGCAGAGTCTTGCTCTGTCACCCTGGCTAGAGTGCAGTGGTGTCAGCCTAGCTCACGGCAACCTCAAACTCCTAGGCTTAAGCAATCTTCCTGCCTCAGCCTCCCAAGCAGCTGGGACTACAGGTGCACGCTACCATGCCTGGCTAATTTTTCTATTTTTTGTAGAGATGGGGTCTCACTATGTTGCTCAAGCTGGTCTTGAACTCCTGACCTCAAGTGATCCCCGCACCTCAGCCTCCCAAAGTGCTAGGATTACAGGCTTGAGCCCCTGTGCCCAGCCTTATAAACTGGCCTTTCAAAGCACAGATACTAGATTTCCGTTTTTGCAGGCTCTGGTGCTCAGAAGGAAGGTGTTTTGCATCATAAACTGTTTCCTTATAAAACTAATAAAACCTAAGAATATGATTCTCTAATATCATGTGGTTAAATTGTTTGAAAGCAGAAGGAAAAGTACCTGTTAGCTTTAAACTAAACTTTCCTACGTTGGCTTTATATGTGTGTATGTACACACATAAATTTTCTAAGCTTTCAAAATGTTTAGAATAAAAGCAGTTATTTTGCAAATCTCTAACTGGGCAGACAATCGGTCCTTGAGATAGAAATATGAAAATAAAACAAAAACAATACAGCAAACAAAATATTCCTAAGTGACCGAGGATGCCCACAAGCTACTTAACAACAGGAATTCAGGGCAGAGTGGCCAGAACAACAGTGCCCAGTTGTCCTCAGCACTCTTGGTCAATGTGCCTCAGGCTTCGTATTGACAGAGCTGAAAATTACAGGGGGAAGGAGAGGGAAGAGGAACAGAAAAGAAAGAAATGAGAACTAGCAACAATCAACAAACATTTTATTAATTCTGATTCCTTTTATCCTGTGCTTTGCTTTTTTTACACAGAGCACTTTCAAATAAATTATCTTATAAACTTACAATAAAAGTTTCTGATTCAATTAAAAAACCACAATAGCGTTCGTTGTGTTCAAGTTAGAATTATGCCAAATTACCGTATGCCACCACATACAATCCTCCCACTGGCAGCTGGAAAACTGGCGCAGGAGTGTCTGTCACTCAGATGGGCTGTCACCCGGGTGGGCACACGGTGCAGATGAGGGAAGGCCAGACCTGAAGCAAGCGGGGTCTTTTTGATCCCTCTACTCCGTTGTCGCTTCATCATCATTCTCCCCACGGAGCGTGAGCACAGGAATCGTCTGACCATCCTTGAGCTGTAAGAAGACCTTGTCCAGGTGCCACCTGAGAGAAACCAAAAGTACAGGGTCTCTGATCAACGCAACACTGAAGCAAAAGACGTAGTCAGAAAGCAGGGGAAGCAGTTGTTTGGAACAGTGTCTTAAATGTTTCTAAACATTATTTTATGTTAGTGCTGCGTTAACACGTTAGCATTCCATCGTGGACTGTCAATACTGAAGCAGCACCGACTTCAAGGCAGGTGTAACGATGACCAACTGACAGGCAAACGGAAGGGACGTCGGGAAGAAGCAGCACTTTATTTCCTAATCCACGTCGACCTTCAGTCCTGGCCTGGAATGCAGCCAGCTCCTCCACTAATCCCAGGCTCAGAGGTCAGTGAGCCCAGGCTCAGCTAGGTGGGGGCTGCTCAAGGCCGTCTGCTCCTTTTGTCCTGAATTAAAACCCAGCCTGGCTAAACAGCAAACATCTCTGAGAGAGGCTTCCCGGGGGAAGTGACTGCATGTAGCTACTGGCAACCAGACAAGAAAAGCCAATTAATGGGGTGGAGAGCTTACACAAAGAATGTGATGAATAATTCTGGAACGAGAATCCATGCCTTTACTCACTTGTAACTACTGAGGCAGCACAGTTAGAAGATGTAACATAGCATCAAATTATTGTAGACCTAGATCACTATAACCTTAATAGTTTTTTAAAAGGCCAACAATTTAAGGAGAAGACAATTCAGTAGACTGTATGGGATAAATTGTCTGAACTGAGGTAAGAGCCACAGTCTAGCGTGCTGCCCAGGCCATGAAGCTTTCAGCATCAAGCTTTGAAAACTAATTCTTCTTATTACCACAATCATTTAACTGCAGGTGAAAATGGGAATCAGGATTGTTTCCATCAGGAAGTCCTCCTGCTATTCCCAACTCCCACGCTTTCCCATAATACCTCTGAAAGGGGGCAGCTCTGGAGGAGAAGACGTAGAGATGGCCCTCTGACTTGGACCCAGAGACAGGAATCTTCAGCTGTGGGTATAAAATGACAGAAAGGAGAGATGTGACTGGATACATTATTATCATCTCAAAAGATGATAAAACTGATGCTTTTTAGGGCCAAGACTATAAAATCCAGGGATTATCAAGAGAATCAGATTGTTTTCTAACAGCCCAGCTGGAGAACGCACTCAATTTTCCAAATGTCCTACCCTCTTTGGATGGTTTGGTGAGGTCAACGGCAGCCCTTCCATTTGGCAAGGAGACCCTACGTGTCAAACTCAATGCTCTGGCTGCTTACAATTCACAAATCTGCTGTTAAAAAGGAACAAAATACTGATATACACCCCGCAACATAGATGAATATTTACAAACATGCTGAAAGAGCCTCACAAAAGAGCATATAATGTATGATTCCATTTGTGTTAAGTTCTAGAACAGGCTAAATAAACTATGCTGGAAAAAATCAGAAAAATGCTTGCCTCTGGTGGAGCTAGATGTGAGAGGGGACCAACTGGGCTCGAGGGAACTCTCGGGTCGGGGGAACAGTCTACATCTAGGTAAGGGCCTGAGTTACACGCAGGCATGCATATGTTAAAACTCAGATAGGACACTTGGATTTGTGCCTTTCACGGAATGTAAATTTATCTTAAGAAAATCCCATAAACAAATACTGAACTCTAGTTAGTGATATACATGTTTATGTGCTCAGAGGTAAAGTGCACGATGTTTCGAAATTACTTAGTAATACATCAGAACGATAAGATGGATTCATGGAAACAAAACAAAATGCTAACTGTAGATCCAGGTACCAGCTATATGAGTGCTCACAGTACAGATTCTTTTATCTTTTCTGTTATGTTTGAAATTTTTCATAATAAAACAGAAAAAAAAGACAAAAAAAAAAATCTAGTGTTTAAAAGGAAGAACCATTGCCAGCAAATTGGTACAGATTTTGACCTGGACCATAAAGAACAGGCTTAAAGAGAGTGCACGATGGCTGTCGGGGAGAGACATCGAGGAGTTCTCTGTTCTTCATCGCCAGTCACCCTGTTCTTCATCGCCAGTCACCGAGGCTGAGATCGCCAGGCGGGATGCTGCCAAGGTGCTGCCAGGCCCGCATGGGAGTCGGCCTGAGAGCCTCGAAGCCAGCCCCCAGGTATTTGTTTATGCTCTGATTTAGAAAAAAGTAGTGAATGCATTGTTTCCGGTTTCTTAGTGAAAACTAAAGAAGGTACGAGCCTTGACACAATGTGGCAACAAAGAAGCCTGTCATTAGGAAGGCACTTCCCAGAGTGCCTTTGTGTGCCCCAGGTGATGGCCAGAGGTACTCTCTGGGACAGGAGGTTCAGCATCCCACCCATGCCAAATTGCCGCCAAGAGAAAGAACTACTCAGGTACACACACGCATTTGTGTTTTCCAAAATTCTCCCTTTCATTTATTCAAACACACTGTAAGGAAGACAAAGGCTTTGGAACGTGGCTTCATAACCTGAATGAACAGCAGTCACCTAGTCACACTTTAAGAACCCGTCCTCAGGGTCCCACTTTTTGAATCAAGCTACAGCTCTTATCTGGGGGCTATAAAATGAAGTAACAAAGTATACACTGAGCATCTCTGAATGCTTTAAAAAAAAAAAAAAAAAGGAAAGGGATAGAAAAGGGCAGAAGTAAGTAGGGTTCTGAAGGACAGCGCACACTGAGGGAACAACGTCTGAACTGTGAACAGGTGCGTCTCTGGGGGTAGACGCGGCACTTTATGGGCTGGTTCCTTCACTGGCCAGACCTTGAGAAAGACTGAGGCAGTTCTCCTAAACCGAAGTGTTGGCAGTCGGTGCCTATCTCACACATACACTTGGGGGAAAAATCCTTCAATATGAAAATCACCTCATGAACAACTGAACCTCTCACCTCTCGACAAAATAAAGGAACTACAAATAAAGGACCTTTGGATGAGATGGCTGCGTTGTATACTTTGGATAAGATGGCTGCGTTGTATACAGGCATCCTTATAAACAGATGATTATAAAGAATGTCAAAATTACTCCACAAATGGAAGACAAGTGCTGGGGTTCCAGGTGGCCCTGAACTCCTGTCACAGTGGGGTCACAGCATTTGGCAGCAGTGGAGACCAGGACCTAGCACCACAGCCAACAGAGTCACGGTGCTGCCAAAGGCCCTGGGTTGCAGGAAGCACAGGAAGCCACCCTCTCAGCACCAGCTGGAGCATGCTAGAAGACGGGGCCAAAGCGAAAGCTGGACCTGACCAGATGACGATCCCCACCAAAACCACCATAGCTGCATCCCACTCTTCGCTCACGGGTCACAGCTCATGGATATGATGCTACATCAACCTGCCTCAGCAAAGGCACCTTTAACAAACACCTCCTGAGCAATGAAGCTGGCAGAAAACAGAGAACAGCCAGGCCTAATCCCTGGCCTTTCAAAGTTCTTGGACTTTCCAGGATCCAGTCAGGTGACCAGAGACAGGGAAGCACAGAGGGGCCACACCGCACCATGGGAGAAATCTGATCACAATGCACATAAAGCCACCTGGCACAGAGCGAGCACTGCGCACATGTCCAGCCTGTCCCCTTTCTTCCCCTGGGTCCCCTCTCTCACTTCATGGAGATGCCATCTTTCCACTCACACATGCTGGAGACTGGAGCATCACCTCTGACCCAGCCCTCTCCTGATACAAACTGTTACCAAGTCCTGTCACCTGGCTGTCACAAGAGCCTTCAAATCCATCTCATTCCTCCAGGCCGCGACTCTGGCTCCCATTCTCACCACTGCACACCAGGGCAGCCACACTGCTCCCCTAAAGGCAGTTCCCTGCACCCAGTCCCTGGGCATCACCGATCTATAGCAATTTACCTTCTTTTAAAACCAGACAAAATATTTTCATCAGAATACTTGAGCATGAATTGCTTTTGCAGTTAGAAAAAAATCCCATTAGAGCTCTGTCCATTAAGAACATAATAAAAATAACAACAAAAATAATAAAGTAGGTCAGATCATCTCACTCTTATCCTCCAAACACCTCACGGGCTTCGGCAGCCGCAGAATCAAGTGCACACGCCTCACATGATGATGCTGTGGCTCTGGCTGCTCCAGCCTCTCCTACCGCCCACACCCACCTCACCAACCTGTGCCTGCACAGCGGGTCAGGTCACACCGACAGGTAACACTGGCCGGTGCACGCTGCTGCTCAGCCTGGTGTTCCCTCCTACCTTCCAATGCCTGCACAGCCATCTCCCAGGCCTCCACCCACTCCTTCCTGGGCCTATGCAACAGTGACAGCATTGGCTCCACTCTGGCTTATTCTGAAATTTTAAACTGTAAACTCCTCATCTCTGTATTCCCCACATAACTTAGAATCATTCCTCGAACCAGGGCAAGTACTCAAAACAAACACACTTGTTAAACAGAAGAACAAATGTGTTTTATATTCAAGTAAGTTTGATCAAGCTGAACCACACAAAAAGATAAGATACAGCTCAAAAAAGACCGGTATTCAGTGGAAGCAATGTAAATAAATAAACTTTAAAATCAAAGTTTAAAGAGCTGGTTACATTTGAACGAGCACTGACTAGATACAGATATATTTCAAGTTCAAAGCCAGAGCAGAAGCAAAGCACCACGAGTCATTTCTCCACTACTTTTAGTTTAAGGTGGCAACCTCGGCACACCCAGTGCATTCCCTGCCACATCAATTCCCCAGATGGAAGAAAAACGTATGAAAGTAAATTAATCCATAGTAATATAAAATATATTTTATATAAATATAAAAATCCATAATAATAATAAAAAACTTTTTAAAAAGGTGCTAAACCTAGAGGCAGTTTTACTTAGTGAGTTTTCCCATCCCAAATCCTTAACCTCCAAGATTCCAAGGCTCTTTCCAGACAACAGCAGCCCCTCCTCTCCCTCAGGAGGCACCCGGCCTGCAGTTCAGAGGGAGAGCACGTTACCCGGGCCTCAGCAATGTCCACGAAGTTGTGCTTGTCGGGGAGCCGGAGATTGTGAACGTTGACAGGAGTGCCCAGAGCTTCCAGTGCTTCAGGGTGGCTATGCAGCTGCTCCAACGCCAGCTGGTAATACAAAGCCCTGGAAAAAGTTTCTAAGTAGGAAAGACAGAGTTTTTTTTTTAATTGAACTTGGTCAGGTGGAATCTATACAGAAAGTTAAATAATACAATTGATATACAGGGTGGAAACAGAAACAAGACTGTGCAATTTGTCGATGGAGTATAATTAGGAACCATCTACTCTAAACTGTCCAATTTACAGACTTGAAATCAAAGTGCAGAAAGGCAGTTTCTGCAGGAAGGTGTGGGTGACCTTGAGCCTTGACCTTATGCAAAGCCCTTCTGTGCCTCAATTTCTTCTCATTTCCTCACCTCATTCATTGCCTCATTTCTTCATCTAAGCGGTTTGATCAGCTCTTCTCTAAGTTTGCTCTCAGTTCTAAAGTCCTATGATCCCATGATCTGCTCGAAGTGACACAGCTGGTCCAAGGCAAAGCAGGGGCCAGAATGCATGACACCTGGCTTCTAAACAGGGCTCGTTCCACTAAGATGAGGCATAAAATAGACAAGATAAACAACAACAAAACCCTGAGGCCAAGAAATAGGATATGAAAATGCTCATTTGTCAAATTTACAGATTGAAGCCAACATTTCAAGTGGAACTGCTCTCAGTCTGAGGAATACTTTATACCCAAAGGTTACTGCGAACTCCAGGAAGCACCTACCTGAAGGTATAAGGTACAATAACAAGGTGCCCAAGGGCACCTGTGCTCTCTAGCACAGGTAGGCTTCCCAAGTAGGGTGTTTGCTTTGGCAACAGGAAGAGCTTCCCTCCTGTAGGTCCAATCACAGTAATGAAGGTGGCCTAAGCCTGGAGGGGCCAAGGACACTGCCCCTCCTGTCCTGCTTCCCAGGAGTGGGGCTGCAGGCATGAACAAGGTGCCAGCCATGACAGGAAAAGGAGGGGCAGAAGCTGGATCCAGACAGCTAATCTTTACCAAGTGATCTCTATGGCTAGGCTCTGTTCTCAGTATCTCACATATCTTCACTTCTCAATACCTCAATAGCTCACCGGTGAGATTCATTTAATTCTTACAACAACATCGTGCATAGGCACTCATGTCATTCCTCATCACACAGTATGGTAACTAAGGCCAGGAAGGTGACAGACTCCCCCATAAAGCCACACAGCTAGTCAAGAGTTGAGCAGAGATTCAACCATTCAACCCAGACAGTTGCCTGCAGAGCCCAGGTGTCACTCACCTAGCTGGGCTCTGTTTGCTAACTGTAGCCTAAGGGAGAAAGGCTGTAAGCCAGAATGCTGAACCCTGACCCGAAAATGCACCCATTCCTGCCATGTTATGCCCCTGTCCCTTTGGCAGAGGGAAGAGGAGGCTGAGTTATTCCAGTCTGAATCATCCCTGGGGGCTCATCTTGGGCCACCTCCAGACTCAGGGACCCTGGGCCAACTCTGAAGGAAGGTAAAGAATGGGTAGAGGCCAGGCACGGTGGCTCACGCCTGTAATCCTAGCACTCTGGGAGGCCGAGGTGGGTGGATCGCTCAAGGTCAGGAGTTCGAGACCAGTCTCAGCCAGAGCGAGACCCCATCTCTACTAAAAATAGAAAGAAATTATCTGTACAACTAAAAATATATATATAGAAAAAAATTAGCTGGGCATGGTGGCGCATGCCTGTAGTCTCAGTTACAAGAAGCTGAGGCAGTAGGATCGCTTGAGCCCAGGAGTTTGAGGTTGCTGTGAGCTAGGCTCAAGCCATGGCACTCTAGCCCGGGCAACAAAGTGAGACTCTGTCTCAAAAAAAAAAAAAAAAAAAAAAAAGAATGAGTAGAGAGGACACTGGTGACACTCACTCATAAACTGAGAAGAAGTGAAAATATTGCAGAGTCAGGATGAGGAGCCAAGCTGGGCGGGGATAAAAGAGCCTCAAAAAAGGTCAGTCTAGAAAAAACTGCTGCTGCTTTGCCATGGGTAGCATTGAAATGACCTTAAATGTCTTGGCTGCTGACAATAATTGTGGCCGGTCTTTACAGGTTCAAATTTGGATGCAGTGGGGCTGCAAGATGCATCTGTCAGGATTTTGCCACCACGGACTCTGCTTTTATTTTCTGCTCCTGCTGGAGTCCCTTGCTCAAGGTCCCTCTCCAGTAAATCACAGCAGAGAATGAAAGGGCAAAAAAGGCTGAGGACACTTGAGAAATAGCCACAGTATTCCCCACCTGTGAACCATCTGGTATTCCCCTTCCTTCTGTTCTTTCTTTATATAATTTCGCAATCTCGACGGATGCCCAGTGTGTGCACTGGAGTGAAAGCCCATCTTGCTTTGCAAGCCTTCTTATGCAAATAAATCCTGGCCCTTTTATTTGTACTTGTGGCTCCTGGAAAACGTGGGATTATAAAATAAAGAGGAAGACATAGCCAATGAAATGGTGGATTGGCTTTTAAAATAGCCCTCTCCTCCTTTCTAATTTGCTGGAAGCATCTCAAGTATTTCCTTTGATGGAGAAGCAGGAGCACTAGGAGGCCGCCATGCCCCAGGCAGCTGGCAGGTACTCACTTTGTATGAGGTAATACACCAGGGCAAAGCTCCCACTAGTCAACACACTGGTGAAAAGGATCAGCTTTCCCAGAGGCATTGACATCCTGCTTCCTGGATGCTTAAAAACAAAAGACACAAATTTATTGTGAGATTCAGTTTTGTGCCAAGGGCCTTTGCCTGGATTGGGCCCCCCAGGGAAAGGACAGCCAAGGAGGAAGCTGCGAGGAGGAGAGGCCGACTTGCCCCAGTTGCTTCCTTTCCCAATGCCAGGGCTGGTTCCGGAGCCAAATCGAGCACCCTCCCGAGGGTGGCCCTT
Source organism: Indri indri (assembly GCA_004363605.1). Taxonomy (NCBI): domain Eukaryota; kingdom Metazoa; phylum Chordata; class Mammalia; order Primates; family Indriidae; genus Indri; species Indri indri. Next base: position 45,653 of record RJWJ010007922.1, on the reverse strand, counting down.
GTCCAGGACCCATGCTGGGGGGGCCTGCCGCCTTCGGCCGGCCAAGCACAGAGCGAGCATTCAGCCCCACCATCCTGACAGACAGAACCCAGCCTGTGTGCCAAGCCCCGCGTGGCCAGGAAGCACAACCACTTTGTCTCAGACCAGCTGGTAAACAGGAAGCATATCCTTTTGTGGCAATAGCTGGTCTTGTAAGCCCACAAATGGGCTGGAGCTGTCACTGGCTGCTTTCTTTCATATTTTGAAAAATGCCCCACCCCCTGGATGAGGAAACTTTGATTATGACTTTCAGACTGAATGAACAGATGGAGTAGTGCCAGCTCAGTAAATACAGCACACCATATCCACCCTAGCGTTAGCTCCTGCCCCTGAAGGCCTGGGGTGGGGCTGGGAACAGCGTGTGGGACTCATGGTGCCAATTCCCCTCCTTCCTGGTAGCCATTTAATCACTGCTCATACTGGCCAGGCCTTTCTGGAAAGCTGTAAGATACCTGGCTATAAAACAGAGTACGACACTGGCTTCACACACAGGACGGGACAGAACAGGGTCACAATTCAAATGTCCACAAGGCCAGACAGGTCACATAAATGAGAGCACGCACTGCAAAGTGAGGACTGGGTGGCCCAGCCAGGGGGACAGCCTCACCCTAGCTCCAGCTAACTGTGGCCATGGGGGCCAAGTCTCAATGGATCTTTCAATTTTTCAAGAGGTGCCAGAAATCAGGTTTTTATATGAAATCGCCCATTCTAAATGCTGAAAACCAAATCAAAAAAAAAAAAAAAAAAAAAAAAAGGCTGGGTGTGGTGGTTCATGCCTGTAATCTCAGAACTCTGGGAGGTCAAGGCAGGAGGATCACTTGAGGCCAGCCTCGGCAACGCATCAAGACTCCATCTCTACAAAAATGAAAAAAACTTAGCCAGGCATGGCGGCATGCACCCGTAGTCCCAGCTACAGCCACTGCTCTCCAGCCTGGGTGATAGAGTGAGACTCCATTTCTTTAAAAAAAAAAAAAAAAAAAAAAAAAAAAAAAAAAAAACAGACCTAACAAAATATATTTGTGAATCAAATTCTATCAGTTTTCAGTTTACAGGGCATCCTCATCCTAGGTAAGATTTAGGTAAATTCCTCTCTGTCTTTGCTGACATTCCTCTAAAAAGAAAAGAAATTTTGGACAGATGGAAATTCCAGCTTTTAGATAAAGGAACAGATGACTTCCTAAGTGTTTGTGCACCCATTTCAAGATTTAACCTTCAATTTTAATTGTGCTCCTTTAAAAAAGCAAGCCTTAGATGTGACCTAAAAGGGTCAGAGATACTACAACACAGAAAAGCTGAGTATAATGCTAGTTCCTCCACCGTGAGAACAGGTAAGTACATTCTCCCCATCTGTTTCTCCACCTTCCAGGACACAGAGAGTAATAACAACTGTCTACCTATCATTTCTGAAACCCTGAAGGTAAAGGAATCCACAGAAACCCTGTTGGAGAAAGTCCCTCATGTGGATATTCTTTCTGAGAACTAATAATTAAACATACCCTTGGATCAGGCTAAAGTTGACCAGTTCTATAATGAAATAACATTTAATCCAGATTTATATATATAAAGGGCATTGATCAATTTAACAGATTAGGGAGATGAAATTTTAGATCATCTTCATACTATCTACTTATATACTGTTCTGTTCAACCTAAAAAAGGCTGTTGAAACCCCAAACAAATGTACAGCAACTGCCTTGAGAGTTTCAGCTGGTACTGTATAATATGTAAGAGTATCAAAGTTGAGTATAAAGTCAATTATAGTAATGTGATCTGGGAAAAGCCTTTTAGTTCTCATAATGAAAATGTATTAGTCAGATCTTGCTTAATTTGAAGCAAGCTCAACAGGGTGGGGCAGCTAGATTAAGTTATGCAGAGCTTCCCACAGAGTTACTGCTTCTAAAGCCAGCATGAGACCCAGGGAAAAATACATCCTCAAACAATGCAAAAAATACCTGTCCCATCCCTCATCTGAGTTTAAAGCCACAGTGTACACTAAAGACCAGAAGAAACATATAACTATTCAGAGAGTGACTTTCATCTATTATCTAACCTGTGAATACCCTGGCAGGTTCTAATGGGGACCTTGACCCTGGAACATTCCATTACCTTTTGCCACATCATGGACAACTGTCTTGAAAAATCATCAAAGGAAAGTTGTCCTGCAACGAGAAAAGATTTTACATTACAATCATTTTTTTTCAAACCCAATACTCCCCAGTTTCCAATATCAATGCAAAAAAGCAGCCAAACTCTGTAAAATGATTTAAAGAGGTTTATTCTGAGCCAAATTTGAGGACCATGGCCTGGAGCTATGCCCAAGAAGCCTTGAGCAAGTGGACTCTCGATGGTTGGGTTATAGTTTGGTTTTATATATTTTAGGGAGACAGGAATTACATGGAAAGTCGTAAATCAATACATGGAAGGCATACATTGGTTTAGCCTGAAGAGGTGGTACATCTAAAAGGAGGGGGTGGTGTTACAGGTTACAGGTGGGTTTAAAGACTCTTTCATTTGTAATTGGTTAAAGAAATGAAGCTTTGTCTAAAGGCTTGGACTGTTTTAAGATAAGGAAGTCTGTTAATCAGAGACAAGCCACCAGACACCCACCCTGACTCAAGTGATCTGTTAAGTAAATTGAGGATCTGCGGTGTAGTTTAAGCTTTGTCTTGCATACCTTTTGGCCTGTTAATGACTTACACAGGATATTTCCAAGAAGGGAGGGGAGCATGATGAGGCACATCTGACCTCCCTTCTCATGGCTAGCAACTCAGTTTTAGGGTATCCCCTTGGCCAAGAGGAGGCCCATTCAGTCAACTGGCAGGGAGCTTAAGACTTTATTTTAGTTTACACTAATTTCACACAGCCAAGATTTAGTACCAATCTAAGCTCTAGAACATGAACAAGAAGTTAAATTTAAACTCTAATACAAGCCTTGTCTGTGAAGGGCCCTGGTTTTCCTCTTTCTCTTTTGCCAAATTAAGAAGAAAAAACAAAGCCGCCGGCTTCCTGTCTGGTACTATGTACCTTTTGTTGCAGCAACCAGAAAACCGGTGTGGGTGGGGGAGGGGCGCACAGGGCAGGTGCCCTAACCGCAGCACAAACGGATTAGCACAAGGCCCGACCCACAGAAACACGATGCCAGCAATGTAAGCTGTACACCATGGATTAAAAACAGCTTTTCGAGGTTAAAAAGAACCAACAGTATAGTAAATCTACACATGGCCTTTAACAATATTGATGACAACTAACACTTCCATCTCCTACTATTATGTGACTGTTACTATTCTAAGCACTTTACATAAAATAATTAGTTCGATTTCCACAACAACCCCATGAAATAGGAAGCCCCATTTTACGGATGAACAAATTGAGCCACAGAGAGGTTATGTAACATGCCCAAAGTCACAAAAAGTCTGGCTCCAGGCTTTGTGCTCTCAACCACCATGGTACACTGACTTTAAGATATCTAATTACAGAAATATTGAAATGTGGTGGGAAAAGTTTCTGAATTAAAATACATCCTTTTTTTTTTTTCTTTTTTTGGCCAGGCGTGGTGGCTCACGCCTATAATCCTAGCACTCTGGGAGCCCAAGGCCAGAGGATCACTTGAGCCCAGGAGTTTGAGACCAGCCTGGGCAAGAGTGAGACCCCCGTCTCTACTAAAAATAGAAAAAATTAGCCAGTCATGGTGGTGTGCACCTGTAGTCCCAGCTACTCAGGAGGCTAAGGCAGGCAGATCGCTTGAGCCCAGGAGTTGGAGATTGCAGGGAGCTAAGACGACACCACTTCACTCTAGCCGGGGTGACACAGCAAGACTGTCTCAAAAAAAAGAAAAGAAAAAGAAAAATTTTCATTGTTACCAAAGTTATCAAAAGATTTAAATTTATTTATTTATTTATCGATAGATAGATATAGCCTCGCTCTGTTGCCCAGGTTAGAGTGCAGTGGTATCAGCCACCATGCCTGGCTAATTTTTCTATTTTTTGTAGAGACAGGGTCTTGTTCTTGCTCACGCTGGTCTCAAATTCTTGAGCTCAAGGGATCCTCCGGCCTCGGCTTCCCAGAGTGCTGGGATTACAGGCGTGAGCCACCGCACCCAGACGAAAATATATTCTTAATGTTCAGTGTAAAAGGCCTTGGCAGGCATACCTTTCCTACTTTTTTCCAGACAGGGTATGGTATGTTCTTGTATCTTCCTTCCTTCTTTTATTTAGCAAATGGTTACTGAGGGCCTGCTCTGGTCAGGCAGTGAGAATATAAAAATACTGTCAAGATATAAAGATATTCTTCTTGATCCTGAGGGGAATACAGACAATTAAACAAATCACGACACAGATAGAGCCATCATGTACCACTGCACAGTTGTGCACCTCACAACCCTAGGGCATCATTCACACTGGAGACATCATAGATTTATATCTTTTTTAAGACAGTTTACCAATAGTTGGAAGTACTATAAAGTATCTTGAAGGAGGAGGGAGAGTCTTTTTCTAATTTGCACAAAGGTGTCTATGAGCTAGCAGCAGCCTGGTTAGTGCAACCAGACATGTGCACCAAGAGAGGAAGTGACACCCAGGAAGTGGTCAGCGCTGCGGAGGGGATCAGCAAAGGTTTCACAGAGGAAGTTCACCTTGAGCAGAGAAAGGTGAAAGAGTGGAAAAGGGCTCCAGATGAGGGGAAATGACAAGCAAAAGCAGAGTGGGCAGAAAAGAGAACTGCAGAAGTATGAGGCACAGGAGGGGAGCCACAGGAAATAGGTCTGCAAGCGGGGGTGGGGAGGTGGTGACCGCTAAGAAAGACCCTGACCCTGAGCTGCTGGACAGGAGCAATGCAGCAAGACCAGCTAGGAGGCTGCTGTGACAGACAGCAAAGATGAGAGCTAAGACCAAGGTAGTAAGAGCGGTTGATTTCTTAAAATATTTAGGATAGTTTTTATTTATTTACTAATTTGTGCACTAGCCCATTCCAAAAAGGATGAAGGGGCTAACAACGATATATACTTTACACAATAAAGTGACTGTAATCAACAATAAGTTAGGATATAGTTTAAAATAACTAAAAGAGTGGAATTGAAATATTCCTAACACAAAGAAACAATAATGCCTAAGGTGACGGATACCCCAACTACCCTGATTTGAGTAATTCACACTGTATGTCTGTATCAAAACATGACATGTACCCTGTAAAGATATACAACTATTATGTACCCATAACAATTAAATATTTTTAAAAGATACATACTTTAAAAAAGAAAATAGATGAGGAAATGAGATACATGAAAAATAATTCTAAGAAAAGAAATAAAGCTGGGATAAAGTTAGGGCACAAAAGTGTATACTAGCACATATTTGACACTGAGCTTCCTGCGTGCTCAGCAGAACAGGAAGCCTGAGGAGCTATGACATGGTCCAGAGTGTCCACAAGATAAGGCAAAGCCATAGCTGCAGAGGAATACAACAGTTCCTAATAACACAGAAGCCTCAGAGACCTCTGCCAGGAATGCTCAGAAAGGATTCTCTGAAGTGGCTGGTGTTGCAAACAACATCCTGAGAATTGAAAAAAACCCAAAAAGTTCGCAACTTTCAAATGACTTTTTATAACATCCAATGATGAAAGTCACAATCACAGTCCCAGAAAAAACATAAAAAGAATTTTATGAGCAACCAAAAGAAGACTCAGTGTGAAGATCTCTGCTTTGAGTCAATGGAGAGCTCAGGCAGTGATGATCAACCTGGTCTACAGGAGCCCTCCGTGCCAAGCGGGGATTGGGTATGAGTGCCAGTAAGGGGCTGGAGGGGAGATCAGCCCATGCTCCCTTTTTTTTTTTTTTTTTTTTTTTTTTTAAGAGACAGAGTCTCTGTGTAGCCCAGGCTGGAGTGCAGTAGCCATTCACAGGCGTGATTATAGCACACACAACCCTGAACTGGTCTTACTCATCCTCTTGCCTCAGCCTCCAGCCTGGCTGGGACTCCAGGTGCACACCACCGCACGGGCGGCCCCTGCTCCTTTTCAACCAGCTCCAGTTTACCTGCCGCATGAACTGTCTTTTGAAGGCAGCATTAAGTAGCCCCTTTCCCTCCAAAAAAAAAATTTTTTTTTCAAAAAGGCACTGTAGAGAAATAGAAGTAGATTTTAGGCTACCTCCAGGAATATCTCAGAACTAAGCTTCTGATAAGAATTGAAATTTTAAAAATTTGATGTGACATTCTCTGTAATAAACTCAAGTTTAATTAGTCTGCTATGTAGCCAAGTAAGGACAGATTGAGTTAACCAATAAATTTATATAGTAAATAAATTTAGTTAACCAAGAAGAAAGGGTCACATCCCGTTCGAAAATCAAGGGGCTGGTTAGCCACAGGAAGGTGGAACAAAGTCCTGGCCAAGGTCTCCCAGGAAAGCAGTCCCAGCTCTGCTCTGATACACAAACAGGTGACTTCGGCCAGGGTTTATAAAACGTTTTTCAAAGTACTGAACCCCTTTCTAGAGCCAAAGTGCAGTCTGTTAAAACAGGTGCCAGTAGCTGCTTGAGCGGCCACAAGGCTGGAGATGACTCCTATCAACCTCCCCTCGAGCCAAGCAGAGGTTTGCAGAAAGCATCAGTAGTGGGGTGAACAGAAGAAGCCAGAGGATTCAAGCCAGAGGCAGGACCCAACCAGGGGAGGGTGGACGCAGTCAGGGGTGCAACTGCAACTGCACATCAGAATTAGCAGAAGAGCTTAAAAAAAAAAAATGTCCAAGCCACACCCAGACCACATAAGATAGAATCTACAGGGGTGGGACCCAGGCATTGGTATTTTTTAACCTTCTCAGTTGATCCTAACATGCAGCCAAGCTTGGGGACCTGTGAACTACCAGGAACAAAGCACATAAAGTAAGCACATGGCCTAAGTTTGGAGAGGTGGTCAGGTGATCCTTTAGGGGCTCCTAAGAAGTTAGAGAATAGAAACAGCTTATTCTTCTATCTGTGCCACACACCACCCACTCCCACCACATCTTGAGAGACTGGAACAGATCCCTCTTCCCAGGGATTCTGGCACTGGACAAGCGGCAGACCAGCCTAGGGGGCCAGGTCAGATGGTGTCAGCCTCCGAGATAAAACCCCAGGTTTAATAAGAGGTGAGTTCAGGAGACCCTCACAAGGAAACCATCTCAAAACCCAGCTGAGAAAGAAGATGGACCAAACTATGGATAAAAATCTTTGATTTTTAAAAATTTATCAATTTTTTAATTGACAATAATTGTATATATTTATAGGGTACAATGTGATGTTTTGATATATTTAACATATCCAGCACCTCACATACTTACCATTTTTTTGTGGTGGGAACATTTGAAATTTACTCTCTTAGCAACTTCAAAATATATCATACATTATTATTAACTACAGTCACCATGCTGTGCAATAGATCTCAAAAAATTATTCCTCTGGTGTAACTGAAACTTTGTACCCTTTGACCAACATCTCCCCATCACCCCCCCCCCCAAAAATCCTTGATTTTTAAGAGGTATTTTTCTCACACGGTAATATTCTATGTCTTAAAAGCTGAGTCTATTTATTAAGTGATTCTTTTCTCTACACCACTATCCCCAAACTGTTAAAACCATGGTTTGTCTTATCAATACACCAGAAGCAGCATCACAGGCAGCTGAAGCAGGAGCAGGGCCAAAAGCCTGTCCCTGAACACAGGCCATGTGACGCTCCCGGCAGGCCTATTAACACCTCGGGGTTGTTCTCTGAAGCAGTGCTTTGCCAGGCATAACCTATCACTTCACTTCTTTTCTTCTGGGTGATACATGGCTGGCTTGGCTTGTCCCAAATCTGAGTGACTACTAGGGGCCAAGCACCATGCAGGATCTTTTATATGCACTACTATTTCTTATATTGACCGTGAAAGGTAAATATTATTTTTGCCCTTTTTTGAGCTACAAAAACCTCTAGAAAGTTTCTGAAACTTGCTATGGTCACGTAGCTATTCCATGGCAGAGCTACTACAGGCATCTGTCTGACCCCAGAGGCTATGGTCTTTCCACTGCGCCACAAAACCCACATTACAGAGACGATGGATTCCAGAACAATCAACTTTTCATACAGGTAGTACCTGCTATCCACAAACCATTCCCATCAGCAGGAAGCAAATCACTGCTGCTCTGGGAAACAGTTTTAATCACTATCTCCCCAGGTAATAATTTAAGGAGACAAGGTCAAACAAAAAGATATAAAATCTACTTAGATACTACTGTAAGGAAAAGAAAAGATGGGTCTTCCCTATTTGTTGAATGGACACTACTCAATGCTACCACCACCCTGGGGATTATATATCCTTCCAGCCTTTAAAAAACAAACCATCTGGGGGGAAGGAGAGAGACAGTGCAGGGAATTATGTGCAAGGCATTATGCTTAGGAAAATAGAGACGAAAAAATTAAGGCAGTAAGAATGTAAATGAAAATGACAGAATAAGGAACAAATAAAATCAAAAAGGGCAAAAACAGATTTAAAAAATTGGTATTTAAGAAAAAAAGTACAAATGGCAAAAATAAAGAGATAAAAGAGGACTAAACATTTTAAAAGATTGAAATGCCTTATATTTAAGATAAGGGAGACAAAAGGATAATAATACCAAAAAGCAAAAATATAAAAGCATGTACTCAAACATGACAAAAGACTAGGAAAAAAAATCAGAAGACTAAGAAGTTAAACATTTTTAAAATTAGGCATAAAAATATTAGTGCAGGCTTTTTAACCTAGTTTTGGCTCTGGAGTCTTAGAATAATTTGAATGTTTCCAGATGAAAAGTTTCAAGTAACCTTTTATTTTTAACTGAGGTTAATCATGAGGCAAACTCCCTGCCCGAGTGGCCTTCCCCCCTTAATTAAGCTGAACTAGGAATGTTAATGAAAGGTGGTCCAACACCCTTTCTGTCAAAAGTATCTGTTAGTGACCCCAGGGAGACTATGACTACCTGGAGAGAGGGTCCTGGTACCAATAGAAAGGATTAACATTTTTTAAAGATTAATAAAATGTAAAATAAAGAAAGATGCCATCTCGTTTAAGAGAGCACCAGGCTACTGCTTCCTGATATGACTTCACAAATTCCATTTAAGCCACCTGTAAAGATACATACAAGAGAAGACAGAAGGTAGAGCTTGCTTTGAACCATAACAACTTGCAGAAGTCTGGGAGAAATTTCCACTAACTACAGCGTGAATGAATAAAGACAGAGCAACACATCCATGGCCAACTGAACCCTGGCCTCTCATGGGGAGCAGCACAGCTGGCCAGAAAATATGTGGGGAAGGCATTCAGCCCTTTGCTTCTCTCTACTCCCAACCCAAAGTTTCTAGGTTTGTAGCAATCAGGAAGCAGGCTGGGCAGCCCCCCAGAGTCCCTTCCCCATCTTTGTCTACACCCTCTTTGACTACACCCATTCAGAGACTACAATCCTAAGTACGACCCAGAGTAAGAAGAGGTAGGACTGGCAGTGGTGCGATGACAAATTCACTATAAGACATAAAATAATACAGAGAAAAACACCACTTTGGCCACTTAATTAGTTGTAGAAAGACAACTGCCTCTAAAAACCAGGCACAATGGGAACAAACAGATGCTATGCTGAGAAGGAAAGGGAAGAAACTCAGATAAGGAGAGATTTCAAGGAAGCTTGAAGAACAGAATCCGTGTGGCAGAAAAGCTGAATTCATATATGAGGAAGTCACATTCAAGAAGTTTTCCCACCATGCAGAATGAAAGAACAAAAACATGAAAATGCAGAGAAAATGACAGGCAGAGATTTAGAAACTAAAATCTACCCAACAGATCATTATAATTGCTGATAAAGAAACCAGAGTGAATGGAAGATGAGAGAAAACAAAAATTATACTAGAAGAAAACTGGACACAGTTGAAAAAAGATGAAAATGCAGACCATGTTCCACTTCTGTTCATGAACACTTCCTGGCAAAATTTTACATTACCAGTTTCCCAAAAGGTATACTTACAAAAGATTATATATTAGAGCAGCCTTAGGTTCTCTGTAACAATGAATTCCCAAAGACAATGGAATAATAACTATAAATTCCTGAGGAGCAAAGGGTGTGATCCAAGAACTCTATACCCAACCCAAACTGTGTGAAGACAAGAGAAAGACATTATAAATTTGGAAGAAACTCAAGGTATTACATAACCTACCTAGACTGCCTGAAAATATTAGTTGAAAATATATTACAATTTATCAAAATATAAATCCAAATGCCCTAGAAACAATGGTATATTAGAACTGACAGCATGCACTGAGACCAATTAAGTATATCTAAATAATTACTGTTTAAATAGTTACAAAATGAGTAAAAACAGTTAGGTAGACATGAGACAGGGAACTGCAGGCACTGCTTCAGGCATTGCTTTAAACACTGCTTTAGGCACTGCTTGATTATGCAGGCATTGTTTAACTCTGCCATCCCCAACCCCCAGGCCATGGACCAGTACCATTGCCCCCACCTGTTAGGAACCAGGCTGCACAGCAGGAGGTGACTGGCTGGCGAGCTAGCCAAGTTTCATCTGTATTTGCAGCCACTCCCCATGGCTTGCATCACCATCTGAGCTCTGCCTCCTGTCAGATCAGCAGCAGCATTAGTTGCAGGAAAACAAGCTCAGTGCTCCCACTGATTCTGCATTATGGTGAGGTGTATAATTATTTTATTGTATATTACAATGTAATAATAATAGAAATAAAGTACACAATCAATGTAATGCACTTGAATCATCCCAAAACCATCTCTCCTACCCCATCCACAGAAAAACTATCTTCCATGAAACCAGTCCCTGGTGCCAAAAAGGTTGAGGACGGCTGGTTTAACTGAGTCGGGAAGTCTCTCAAAACAAAGTTTCAAGCTACCCTGATCAAAACAAGATGGAGCCAGGACAAGTTCCAACTGGTTACTCTGGCAGAGGAATTGACCCCCTCTTGACCTTGCAGCTTCCTTATATGCCTCATTACCATAAAAGTTTCTAAGGAAACCTCCCACTCCCATAATGCACCTGACACCATGACACTTCCTGTTTGACCATATTTAGTCAAAAGAAGGGTTACACTCTAATTCCAGGAAAACACTGCCCCTTTCCAAAAAATAACATGAATATTCCTCCCCTATAATTAAGCTGTTGCTTAAATAGAGGGACCCAAGAAACCATTAGGCTGGTTCTCCTCCACAGGGAGAACTAACCTCTACTCTGTCTTATGGAGTAGATTTTCTATACTTTCTGAATAAAACTCGCTTTCACTTTATACTGTCGGCTAAAGTCATTTGTGGACCTTACACTGCAGAGTGAGGAAACAAACAATAAAGAAATAAGATCATTTCAGTTAGCAATGCTTTGGAAAAAAAGAGTGTCAAGCGAATAAGAAGGCAAGCCACAGACTAGGAGAAAATATTTGCAAAAGACTATCTGATAAACGGCCATTACCCAAAATATACAAAGAATTCATAAACCTCAACAATAAGAAAATAGACAACTTAATTTAACAATGGGCAAAATATATGAACAAACATGTCATTGAAGATACACAGATGGCAAATAAGCATATGAAAATGATGTTCGACATCATATGTCATTAGGAAATTACAAATTAAAACAACGAGATACTACAACACACGTCTTGGAAGGGCTAAAATCCAAAACACCGTCAACACGAAATGCTGGCAAGGATATGGAGCAACAGGGACTCTTATTTATTGCTGGTGGGAATGTAAAATGGTACAGCCATCTTGGAAGACCAATTGGAGGTTTCTTACAAAATTAGACATAGTCTTACCATATAATACAGCAGTTGCACTCTTTGGTATTTAGTAAAATGAGTTGAAAATTTATGTCCACACAAAAACCGCACATGGATGTTTACAGCAAGTTTACTCATAATGTTACCGTCCTCCAAGTGGGGGTTTTCAGGTTCTTGGTTGGAAGAATTGAATTTCAGGACACACCACATGTAAGCCTAAAAGCAAGCAGATTTTATTGAAAGATAAGACTGAAAGTGAAAGTATACTCTCGAGTACGAGAGCGGGCAGGCTTGAAAGAGCAGCTACACCGGGAAGCTGTAGCTTCCCAGAGGCTTTTGGAAGTCTCACTAATTGAGGGGAAGAATAAATCAAGGGGAGGACTGGTTTTTTGAGGGGAGGAATAAAGCAAGGGGAGGATTGGTTTTTACTAAAAATTTGAGTAGTAATTCCTAGAATTGGATTCTGTTCCATTTTTATACTTTATATCTGCAGTCCCCAACTCCCGGGCCATGGATCAGTACCAGTCCATGGCCTGTTAGGAACTGGGCTGCACAGCAGGAAGTGAGCCCGAGAGCGAGAGAAGCTTCATCTGTATTTACAGCCGCTCTCCATCACTGCCTGAGCTCCAACCTCCCCTCCACACCTCCATTTGTGGAAAAACTGTCTTCCATGAAACCATCCCTGGTGCCAAAAAGTTTTGAGGTCTGCTGCTTTATACAGTTGTTTTGGAACTGTCATGGTGATTTCAAGGGCAAAGAACTTTCAAAACTACAATGCAAATGATGCTGTAATTGGCCAAAGTTCATGTAAGGTGACCTGGATAGCTGACAAGCCGGGTGAAGCTGGTTCTTGTCTACAGTTATTAGTCCCCCCCTTAATTAGACTTTAACACCTGTACCCACTCTGCCAGCTCCTACATCCAACTCCTAAAGCATGTTAACCTAGCTAGCTTCTGCCTGAGGGTTGTTTATTTCAGCACCTGTACCCAAGTTTGCAAGCCCCTGCATCTGGTCTCAGCCCTGTCTCCTAGTCTTCCTCTCCTACTCTAACAATAACTGCCGAAATTTGGAAGCAACGACTATGTCTTCAATAGGTGAACATACAGACTGTGGTAAATCTAGACAACAGAATATTATTCAGCTTTAAAAAGAAATGAGCTATCAAACCAAGAAAAGACATGGAGGACCCTTAAATGTATACTACCAAGTGAAAGAAACCAATCTGAAAAGGCTACATACTTTATTCCACTTATGTGACATCCTGGAAAAGGCAAAACTACAGAGACAGCAAAAAGATCAGTGGTTGCTAGAGATTTGGGGGAAAGGGAGGGAAGAATAAGTGAAGCACAGAGGATTTTTAGCACAGTGAAGCCATTTTGTACGTTACTGTAATGGTGGACGCATGTCATTGTACATTTGTCAAAACCCACAGAATGTACAACACAAAGAGTGAACCCTAATGCAAATTACGGACTTTCGTTGAAAATGATGGGTCAATGTTGGTTCATCAATCATAACAAATGGACCGCTCTTGTACCTAATGCTGATGGTAGGGGAGGCTAGGGGAGAGGGGCGGGGGGCAGGGGGGGTATGTATGGACTTTCTCACTTTCTCTCAATTTTGCTAAACCTAAAACCACTGTTAAAAAGAAAGTCTATTTTATACACACACACACACACACACACACACAATTTTTAAAGACGTTACTACTGAAATCAGCTCAAAGATGTAATAAAATGTTATCTAAGAATCAACTCAAACTAATATGTAAGATAAAATCAAATATCTGATAAAATATGTGCCTAATAGAGTGAATTATAAAATCCAAATACTGAATGAAATCTAATTTTTTTCTGAACTACATTTTTTGGGGCCAAATAATATGCTAAGGGATAGTTCTTTAAAATCTACTCAAATTTCACTTCCTCTCGACAATGCTCACTTTTAAAAACCTTGAAATATTTAAGTGGGTAATATGTGTGAATACTCTCTGAAAAATAAACAAACAGCATTATATGCTAGAATATGAAAGGGGGAAGGAGTCATTTTAGCTGTGGTGGTACAGGAAGGCATCTCTGCCAAGGTGATATTTGAGTTGAGACTGAAGGAATCACTTGAAAACCAGGGGTGTGAAGCACACCAAGGCCCTGAGGCAGCCAAAGGCTCTGTGAAGGAGTGTGGTAAATGAGGACAGGCAAGAGGGCAGGGTCTTCACCATGTAGGTCTTTGTAAGGTATGGTAGGGAGTTTGGATTTTATTCCAAGTGTATTTCAATCAGGGAATGGCATAATCTGGTTTTTTTTTTTCAAGATTTCTCTAGAAGGGGCAAGAATGGAAGCAGGGAGTCCAGTTAAAAGGCTCCTGTGGTAGTCTAGTGCGGAGTTGGTGGTGGCTTGGACTAGCTGGTGGCAGTGGAGATAAGAACTAAATATACTTGTTGAGATATGAAGCAGAACTAACAGGCTTGTTAGTGAATTGGATATTGGGGGAAGGGGGAAGGACAAGGCATGTGGCAGAGTGATTTCACAGAATTTATCAATATTATCCTTAAACCTCCTTACAAAAATTTTGAGCATTCCAAACCACAAAGCAGTTAGAATTCAGCAATGATAAAGAGTCTTGGCCGGGCACAGTGGCTCACACCTGTAATCCTAGCACTCTAGGAGGCCAAGGCGGGAGGATTGCTTGAGGCCAGAAGTTCAAGACCAGCCTGAGCAACAGTGAGACCCCATCCCTATAAAAAATAGATGTGGCACATGCCTGTAAGTCCTAAGTACTTGGGAGGCTGAGGGAAGAGAATCACTTGAGCCCAGAAGTTTGAGGTTGCCGTGAGCTACGATGATGCCACTGCATTCCAGCTTGGGCAACAGAGCGAGACTGTGTCTCAAAAAAAAAAAAAAAAGAAAAGAGTCTTGGTGGAAAGTTTTAAATAGCAAACTATGATTCCCAAATCTGATTAGTCATGATGTCTCATCTGTTTGAACAAAATACACTTCACAGCCATTCTCTTGTAGATTTTAAACCACAGCAAGAAGATACTTAGTTCTTTCTGGCACCAAAAACATCATATAATGGACTGATTCATAACCATTTTGCAAGTGGGTATGAGTAAGGCAAACCCTACTAAACATTTACTTTAGCATTTCTATTAAAAGCCTCCATTTTAGAAAAAGAAAAGTATTTATAAAAATAAAACAAGTTGCTATCAGTGATTAGAAACGGAATCTGAGAGATGTGTAGTTGACGCTTCCCTCCCTAAAATCCTCCTTGTATTTTCAGACTTACATGTCTACCTGTTTCCTTTCACCTCTCTGGAGAGTCCTCTTATGGCAATCTCCCTTCCTCTACCTGTTCTATATTCTCCCTCGCTCCATGTTATGGGCTGAATTGTGACCTCCCACTCCTATGTTGAAGCCCTAGCCCCCAGTTCCTCAGAACATCAAAGTATTTGGAGATAAGGTCTCTAAAGAGGTAATTAAATTGAGATTTTCTTACGGTGGGCTCTAATCCTATATGACTGTGTCCTCATAAGAATACATGTGCACGGCCAGGCGCGGTGGCTCACGCCTGTAATCCTAGCTCTCAGGGAGGCCAAGGCGGGCGGATTGTTTGAGCTCAGGAGTTCGAAACCAGCCTGAGCAAGAGCGAGACCCTGTCTCTACTAAAAATAGAAAGAAATTAATCGGACAACTAAAAATATATAGAAAAAATTAGCCGGGCATGGTGGTGCATGCCTGTAGTCCCAGCTATTCGGGAGGCTGAGGCAGGAGGATTGCTTGAGCCCAGGAGTTTGAGGTTGCTATGAGCTAGGCTGACACCACGGCACTCACTCAAGCTGGGCAAAAGAGTGAGACTCTGTCTCAAAAAAAACCAAAAAGAATACATGTGCACAGAGGAAAGTCCATGTGAACACAAAGGGAGAAGGTGGCATCCACAAGCCAAGGAGAGAAGTTTCAGAAGAAACCAAACTTGATGATGCCTTGATCTTGGACTTACAGCCTCCAGAACTGTAAGGAAATAAATTTCTGTCTTTAAACTTAGACTTTATTGTGACTTTTGATGAACAGTTCTTAATTTTTTAATGTAATCCAGTTTGCCAATTTATTTCCTTTATGGTTAGTATATTTTTGTGTCTTGTTTAAGAAATCTTTAAATACCCCAAGTTTTCATGAACTTAAGTAAACATTCACATACATCACTCTCCTCTACTTTGAGAAAAAATATACAAAAGCGCTATTCCGATGTGTGCTTGCACAGAACTTGAGAAAAGTTCTTTGAAACCCAGCTCAAGCAGACAGAGCAAATTCACCTTTTCTTTGCCTTTTTGTTCTATGTGAGCCCTCAACAGGTTGGACGATGCCTGCCTACACTGGTGAGGGCAATCGTCTTTACTTGGTCTACTGATTCAAATGCTAATCTCTTCTGAAAATACCCTCACATATACATCCAGAAATAATGTTTTACCAGATGAGCCCAGGAAAGTTGACACATAAGAATAACCATCACATCAAATAACTTTGCCTTACCCAGGACCCACCCACAACTCTGTTCTTGGCTTAAAACTTGAAATACTGATTCACTTCTTAAAGGAAACAGGAGGGAGAGAGGGGCTGAAGCACCCATTATGGACAAAGTGAGTGCTGAAACTGCTTGAGTCGGAAAGGGAAGGAAAGCAGGGTCCTAGCTGAGGTAAGTACCAAATAGAAATCTGGGCTGAAGCAGGGAGACATGGTCTGAGTTTCTAGATAAAAAAAGTATGTGTAATCCAGAGCAAAACAAATATAATGGATTCCACTTTTATCTCCAAAGTATTCTAACAGCTCTGAGTAACATGTATATTATGAAGATTTATGAATGTATAAATGTATGCATAAAACATTCATCATAAACTCAGTTCCCCAATGTAATTAATGTATTCACTCAACAAATACTCACTAAGCACCTACTATATATATTATATATAGGATACACTGGCAAAGAAGGAAGGACCTTGACCTGAGGAACTGCTTAGCCTAGTTGGGTAGATGAGGCATGCATATAAAAATATAACTATATACGTGGCAGAAGAGCTAGATGCACTAAACGAGAAGGCTATGTGAAGAAAACGGTGTAACCCCCACAAACACACATTCTTGTCCTTCTCTAATCTTCCAACATGTTTTATATTCTTCACATACCTTTTCATTCCCTACTAAAATATAATCTGCAAGAGGTCAAGGACTTTGTCTTGTATGCTGCTATAACTCTACAACCTATGGTAGTGCCTGGCCCACAGGATGTGCTTAATAATAAATTATTGACACCACATTAAAATTGTCATTTAAAAACAACGATGAAAGTACACAAATACACCCTTACTTCTGTGGTCAACTGATGTTCAACAAGAGCACCAAGACAATAAAATGGAGAAAGAATGGTCTTTTCAACAAATGATGCTGGGACAACTGGATATCCACATCCAAAATAATGAAGTTAGACCCTTTCCTGACACCAGACACAAAAAAATCAACTCAAAATGAATCATAGACCTAAATGTAAGAGCTAAAACAATAAAACTCTTAGAACAAAATGTTACAGCAAGTGTTACAGCGACCAGTCCCAGAGGGAATAACCGAGCGGCACGCGGAGAGTTGGAGAGTCAGCGTTTATTCACCGGCGGACTCAGAGGGGACTCACCCCCAAATTCTGAGCACCACTTCCTTAATTTTGTCAGGTTTTATACTTTCTTTTGGGTTACATACAACTAATAGAATGCAAGTACAAGCAGTTAACCAATCAGCAACAGGATTCCACAAACACCCAATCAGCAGTGACAATTGCAGGCTTCAGCTTTGCAATAGGTTTAAACTTTTGCTTAGCCCATTTGCGGTTTTGGCAGAATTCTCAGAAGTTTCTCAACACCATTTCACAGAAGTTCCCCCTTAATTCTCAGAAGTTTACCCTAACAAAAACATAAGAGAAAGTCTTCATTAGCTTGGATTAGGCAATGCTTTCTTAGTAGAAAAGCACAAATGATAAATTGGACTTGGTCAAAATTAAAAATACTTGTGTTATAAAAGATACCATAAAGAAAGTGAGAACCCATAGAAAGAGAAAAAAATTACAAAGCATGTATTTGGCAATGACTGTAATATATAAAGAACTAGAATATATACATAAAGAACTCTTATAACTCAATACTAAATTAAAAAATGAGCAAAGGATCTAAATAGACATTTCTCCAAAGAAGATATATAAATGGCCAATAGGCCCATGAAAAGATGCTCAACATCATTAGCCATCAAGGAAATACACATCAAAACCAAAATGAAATACCACTGAATTTTTTTTTATCTTTAAATATCAAAAAAATTAAGCATTAGTCTTGTGCCAAACATATAGTAAATGCCCAAGACCAGTTAACTATTTCTATTGGGTGGGGAAAGTACTTATATCCTAGTGTGTGTGAAGTGATATCTCAGCATCATTTGTTCTTCTGGATCTTCATACTTCCAAATCGTTTGCATTATGTGTGATTAAGTTACTAAGAATAACAGCAGGGCCAAACAGAACTGTCAATGAGTACAATGCCTGACACGTATTATGTACTTAGCAAATTTCTATCAAAATGGGCTGTGCGAGCTGGCTCACGCCTACAATTCTAGCACTTTGGGAAGCCGAAGAGAGGATTACTTGAGCTCAGGAGTTCGAGACCAGCCTGAGCAAGAGTCAGACCCTGATTAAAAATAGAAAAAATTAGCCAGGCATGGTGGTGCACGTTTGTAGTCCCAGCTACTCAGGCGGTCAGGCGGCCGAGACAGGAGAAGCGCTTGAGCCCGGGAGTCTGAGGTTGCCGTGAGCTAGGCTGATGCCACGGCACTCTAGCCCAGGCAACAGAGCCAGACTCTGTCTCAAAAAAAAATAAAAAAAAAAAAACACCAAATATCTATAAAGAAATGTAAGTATCTCATTTTTTTCAATACCACCAAACCACTAAATGGCTATGCTCAGCCATTTTATACAGGCACAGTGATCCAAAGACAAATACAGGACTTATTCTGAAGGTCCCACACAGTCCCTTGTACTACTCTGAATAACTTATTACATAGCTTTTCTAATTCCTCCTCATTTAGTCAGCATTTCACAAAGACACTACAGAAACACAGGAGCAGGCTAAGCATCCACTCCATTTAGTCTCTCTGGGCCTTTGTCACCCCAGCTGGAAAGCCCAAACAGCACTGTTTGAAGAATAATGGAGATTAAACCATAAAAGCAATTTGTAACTTATAAAGGACAAGACAGACGTGAGTTGCTCTTATGCTCTTACACTTTGAGTACCTTGAGAGCATAATCAAGTCTGACTAATTTTTGTAATCACAATAATTATCGGTTTCCAAAATTAAAAAGGGGTTCACTAATGGCTTCCTAAATAGAATTTTTATATATGTCTTCCTCTTCGCCCACCCAATAATAGTTCTAATACTTCATATTTATAGATTATAAATCCTCAACATTTATCAGTAAGATGGTCTTTGATAAAAATCAAAACCATTCTTAAAATTCAACTCTGAGTAAACTTTTGTTCTGTTTTATGTATCACATGGTCCTAACAAGAATCTCTGTCTGCCTGCAATTAGACACTGTTGCTTGTCTTGTGTTCAATATAATACAATGTTTGGCAAGTGGTAGGCATCTAATTAACACACTACAAAGTTTATTTCTTTCTTGCTCCAAAAGTGAAAAGGGCTTTATAAAACTCTAGAGCTTTGAGGAAAAGTTGGAGAAATCACCCTAAACATATAAAACTGTGGTGATATTACTATGAGCAATGTGATAATAGACCACTCCTTGTGTTATAAAAGAATTAACATAGAAATTTGCTTTGTCCATAATTTTAGCCTGATGTAATCCTAAAGTTGGTGTGATCTGTATCGAATGGACCTGAGTCAAGGACAAAATTTCCTTGATGAATAGACTTTATTGAGTTAATCACAAAGGGAGTAAATATGTACGACTCAGTATCAGGGCTTATCTACTGGACATTCAAGGGCAGACTTCCCATGACCACTTCACTCCATGGTTCACCTCTCTCCAAAGCTGAACCATGGCAGAAGTATTAGGTATTTTCAAAACAGCTTATAAAATTGACAGAATTGCTTGGTTAAAGGTAATTTTAAAGGTTAAAGGTCATCATTAAAATTTATTTTCAACACATATTACAATTTGTGTTTTTCTTAGAAATGCTCAACACAAGATTAGCCCTTCATGTGTTTTTCTTCCCCAACACACACACTAGGTGACATTTACAATCATAAATACTCTGCCAGGGTATAGAATAAATAAGTGCATTCGCTGTAACACCATCACTTGCTCCTCTGCTCAAAGAAACAGGTAGATAACTATTATAAGATTAAGTGTAAATCCACTCTAATTTATACTGTAAAGGTAAATTAATTATAAACTTTAATTCTATTCTTAAATGTAACAAATTACCTGCTAAACACCTCAGGACCATTCACTACTCTGAATTGGAGAAGGATGTCACACAGAGTATACTTTGAGGGAAAAAAGTGCTACTGACTCAGAATTTACATGAAAAATCTTATCAAGGAATCCTATATTGAACTCAAACAAAGCCAGATGTTAATCAGTGGCTCACTTATACTATTTGAATAAAATACTGACAGCAATACTTTGCTGCTTCCTTTAATATTGAGACCCTTAATGGATCCCTAAATATTACTATCCATCAGTGATGACTGCTTCCAGTTCTCACTTACAGGAATGCCGCCCTTGCCCCCTCATGAACAAAGTAGTCACTAATAGTTAAAGAAACCTCTTAAAAGAAATAAAATTTAAAACATTAAATTTAAAATGTTTGCTGCATATCATTTCAAGACAGTATCATTAAGAACAACTTTGTTTCCAACACTTAAAAATAGGCAAGTTACCCCTCCATCAACCTAATTAAACATGATTAAATAGGTGACATTTTAAATTTGAGACCTAAGCCTTACTGATTTACTACTGGAGGAAAAAAAAAAAATTACAATAGTAAAAAGAGATGGAGTTTACTACAGCACTATTCACAATAGCCAAGATATGGAATCAACCCAAGTGTCTAACAACTTTATCCACTGAATGGATAAAGAAAATGTGGTGTATATATACACAATGGAATACTATTCAGCCATAAAAAAAGAATGTAATCCTGTCATTTGCAGCAACATGGCTAGAATTAGAGGACATTATGTTAAGTGAAATAAGCCAGGAACAGAAAGTTAAGCACCACATGCTCTCATTCATATGAGTAAGCTAAAAAAAAGTTGATCTTATAGAAGTAAAAAGTAGAATAGAGGATACTAGAGACTGGGAAGGACTGAGGAAGAGAGGGGATAGGAAGAGATTCATAAAAGGATACACAATTACAGCTAGATAGGAGGAATAAGTTCTAGGGTTCTACAGCACTGTAAAATGACTATAGTTAATAACGTATTATATTATACAGTTTCAAATAGCTAAAAGGCAGATACTGAATATTCTCAACACAAAGAAATTCTATGTTTGAGATGATGGATATGGTCATTACACTAATTTGATCGTTATACATTGTACACATGTATCAAAATATCACACTGTACTGGGTAAATAATGTATAACTATTACATATTAATTTTTAAAAACCTTCAGAACACATCCAAAATTGGCTGAGAAAAATAACTGTGCATTTTAAACTATATGGTCACCATGGTAGCAAAGGGAATCTATTACCGATAAGAATTATGCAAGAAAGCTCTACACTCTTAAAACAAAAGAGGTACAGCATACATTAGTATTTATTCTAGCTTAATTTATGTATGATACTATGGTTGTGCTCACCAATTGTTAAGTACCCTTGAGGTGGGTCTCTTCATCCTTTGTACGGTGACTAACAGTTCAAAATGCTTAATGTTTAACTTTCTTAGCCTTAAGAATTAATCCTTTATTTTCCCCACTGTTTATGAATTTTTGTTATGATTAGTTTAGCTTCCTCTTGTTGAATATTATTGGAAGAAAGTTCACAGAAATATTATAGAGAAAAATGCTCAATTCTTTCAAACATATAACTTCTATAGCATTGGTAAAGAAACTGTGTCTTTAAAAACCCTACATTAGCCCTTGGAAAACACCTGAGAAAGAAGCCTGGTTTCAGTTAACAGCATACAAGGAAGGACAAACTCCAACACTATATATTTCATGTATGTTATGTATGAATATGTGTAATGACCAAAATAGGAAAAATTGTTATTCAGTAAGTTGTGTGGTAATAAATCTGAGGTTTAAAAAAAGAGATAGGAATGCTTTAATGATTCCCATAACCTTGATAAAAAATTATGTCTTTGTTTCTCCAACTAGTCGTTTAATACTTAATAAGATTTATAAACCTAAGATGAAATTTAGACTACTGAATAATTTGGTTATACAAATATATACATGTATATATATATGCTGATGAGCTGTACCTTTTTCTCATCAAAATAGCAACCAAACAGTATTTAAAAGCTAAGAACACTGACAAAAGGCTATTTCCCTTCACATGTTTTAGGCATCATATGTACACTCATTAAGCTGATTTAAAACATTAATGAAATTTCCTATTAATAATAACAGTGAAGTAGGTTTTAGAGATCAACCTGCCTATTGAAAACAACTTAATAATCTGTATAAAGTATTTTAAAACATCTTTTTAATGAAAAAGATGACAAGACAGTAAGAAATTACCAAGTCAAAAGTAAAAGGGGGGCCAGGCGTGGTGGCTCACTCCTATAACCCTAAGCACTCTGAGAGGTGGAGGCGGAAGGATCACTTAAGGTCAGGAGTTTGAGACCAGCCTGAGCAAGAGTGAGACCCCGTTTCTACAAAACACAGAAAAATTACACAGGCATGGTGGTGTATGCCTGTAGTCCCAGCTACTCGGGAGGCTGAGGCAGGAGGATCACTTGAGTCCAGGAGTTGGAGTTTGCAGTGAGTTATGATGACGCCACTGCACTCTAGCCTGGGCAATAGAGCAAGACTCTGTCTCAAAAAAATAAAATAAAATAAAATGAGAATTCAACAAACGGTGCTGGGAAAACTAAATGTAAAAGAATAAAGTTAGAACTTTACCTTACAACATATACAATAACTAACTCAAACTAGATCAAAGACCTAACTGTAAGAGCTAAAACTTTAAATTTCTTAGAAGAAAACAGGAGGAAAGCTCCAAGATATTCAATTTGGCAGTGATTAGTTGGACATGATACCAAAAGCACAAGCAACGAAAGAAAAAAGTAGGTAAATTACATCAAAATTAAAAATTTGGGGCATGAAAGGACACTATCAACAGGATAAAAAGGCAACCCACAGAACCAGAGAAAATATTTACAAATCACACATCTGATAATGCATTACTATACAGAATTGTAATATATAAAGAAGTCCTAAAACTCAACAGCAAAAAACAGGCAAATTCAAAAACATGAGAAGGACTTGAATAAACATTTCTCCAAAGAAGATACGAAATGACCAATAAGCACTTGAAAAGATGCTCAACATCATTATGGAAATGCAAATCAAAACCACAATAAGACACTGCTTCACAACCATTAAAATGGTAATTATTGAAAAAATAGAAAATAACAAGTGTTGGCTTGGATGCAGAAAAATTATAACACTTAGGCATTACTGATGGGAATGTAACATGTTGCAGCAATATCGCAATTCCTCAAAAAACTAAACAATTACCATATGATCCAGCAATTCCACTTCTAAGTCAAAAAACATCAAAAAATCAAAAAGTATCTTGAGATTAAACAAAAATGGAAACACAACATAACTAAACTTACAGGATGCAGAAAAAGCAATTCTAAGAGGAACGTTTATAGCAATATATGTCTACCTGAAAAAAGAAAGATCTCAAATAAGCATCCTAATTTGCACCTCAAAAGGAACTAGAAAAAGAAGAATAAACTAAGTCCAAAATTAGAAGAAGGAAGGAAATAATGAAGATTAGGACAGAAATACAGCCATGTGTTGCTTAATGACTGAGATACATTCTGAGAAATGCATCATTAGGCAATTTTGTCATTGTGCAGGCTACATAGTATAGCCTAAGTTATAAACCTGTGTGGCATGTTACTATATTGAATACCGTAGGCAACTCTAACACAATGGTAAGTATTTGTTTATCTAAACATAGCTAAACATAGAAAAGGTATAGCACAAATACCATATAAAAGATAAAAAAGATAAAAAAAAATGATATGCTCTAGAGGGCACTTACTATAGATGGAACGTGCAAGACTGTAAGTTTCCCTGGATGAGTCAGTGAGTAACTGGCGAGTGCATGTGAAGGCCTAGGACGTTACTGCACACTACTGTAGACTCTATAAACACTGTACGCTTATGAAACACTAAGTTTATTTAAAAATATTTTTCCTTCTTCAATAATAAGTTAACTGTAGCTTACTGTAACTTTTTTACTTTATAAACTTTTTGATTCTTGTAATAAAACTTAGCTTAAAACACAAACACATTGATGGCTGTACACAAATATTTTCTTTCTTTGTATCTTTATTCTATCAGCTTTTTTCTACTTTTAAGTTTTGGGTGTGTGTGTTTTTGTTCTGTTTTTTTACTTCGTAAACATTTTTGCTAAAAACTAAGACACAAACACAGCAGCCTAGGCCTACAAAGGGTCAGTATCATCAATATCACTGTCTTCCACATTCACATCTTGTCCCATTAGAAGGTCTTCCGGGGCATTAACATGGAGCTCTCATCCCCTATAACAATGCCTTCTTCTGGAATACCTCCTGAAAGATCTGCCTGAGGTTGTTTTACCATTAACTTTTTTTTTTTTTTATAAAAGTAGTATATTAAGTATAGTGTAATAAATACATAAATCGTTAACATAGTCATTTATTATCAAGTATTACGTATTGTACATAATTGTATGTGTTAGAATTTTACGCAACTGGCAGCACAGGTTTATTTACACCAGATCACCACCAACACGTGAGTAACACAGTGCACTATGATAAGCAGACTATGACATTACAAGGTGATAGGAATTTTTCAGTTCTATTATAATCTCATGGGACCACAACATATAGTGGTCCATCATTGACTGAAATGTTATGCAGCACATGACTGTGTAAGAAATATAGACTAGAAGAGCAACGAAAAAGATCTCCAAAAACAAGAGTGGGTTTTTTGAAAAGATAAACAAAAATGGCAAATCTTTCGCTAGAAGGGAAAAAAGAAGAGAACCTAAATAAGTAATACTATTAATAAAAGAGGAGACATGACTGATACCACAGAAATACAAAAGATCATAACAGATTACTACGGACAATTATACACCAACAAATTGAGTAACCTAACAGAAATGGATACATTTCTAGAAACACACCATCTACCAAGATTGAATCATAAAACAGAAAATCTGAACAAACCAATAACAAGTAAGGATATTGAACCAATAATGAAAATCCTCCCAACAAAGAAAAGCCCAGGACCAGATGATTTCACAGGTAGCATTTAAAGAAGAATGAATGCCAATCCTTCTCAAACTCTCCCAAAAAACCTAACAGGAGGGAACACTTTCAAACGCATTTTATATGGCCAGTATACCCTCATACCAAAGCCAAATAAGGACACTACAAGAAAAGAAAATTACAGGTCAATATCCCTGATGAACATAGATGAAGAAATCCTCAACAAAACACTAGCAAACCAAATTCAGCAGCACATTAAAAGAATCACCATGATCAAGTGGGATTCATCCCTAGGATGCAAAAAATGGTTCCACATATGCAAATTAACAAACACAATACACCACATTCATACGAAGAAGTATTAAAATCATATGATCGGGGCCGGGCGTGGTGGCTCACGCCTGTAATCCTAGCACTCTGGGAGGCCGAGGCGGGCGGATTGTTCTGAGCTCAGGAGTTCGAGACCAGCCTGAGCAAGAGCGAGACTCCGTCTCTACCAAAAATAGAAAGAAATTAATTGGACAGCTAAAATTATATATAGAAAAAAAATTAGCCGGGCCTGGTGGCGCATGCCTGTAGTCCCAGCTACTCGGGAGGCTGAGACAGTAGGATTGCTCGAGCCCAGGAGTTTGAGGTTGCCATGAGCTAGGCTGACGCCACGGCACTCGCCCCAGGCAAGAGAGTGAGACTCTGTCTCAAAAAAAATAAATAAATAAATAACAATTAAAAAAAAAAATCATATGATCATATCAATAGATGCAGAAAAAGCATTTGACAAAATTCAACATCCTTTCATGATAAAAACTCTCAACAAAGGAATGTGTCTCAACATAATCAAGGCCATATACAACAAGCCTACAGCTATTGATAATATCAGACTCAACAGTGAATAGTTGAAGGCTTCTCTCCTTTTCAGACCAGGAACAAGACAAGGGTGCCCACTCTCACCACTTCTATTTGACATAGTACTGGGAGTCCCAACGATAGCAACTAGACAAATAAATAAATAATAGACATCCAATGAGAAAGAAAGAAGTAATATTGTCTGTTTGTGGATGACATGATCTTATATACAGAAAAGCCTAAAGACTCCCCAGGCTCTACCACTATACAATATACACATGTAATGGAATTCAACTTGTACCTCCTAAATCTATTAAAATTTTTAAATAATTAAAAGAAAAAAGAAAACCCTGAAGACTCTACTGAAAAAACTGTCAGAATTAATACACAAATCAGCTGCAGGATACAAAATCAACATGCAAAAATTGGTTAAATTTCTATAAACTAACAACAAACAATCCAAAAAAGAAATCGAGAAAATATTTAATAATCCCAGCCAGGCATGGTGGCTCACACGGGTAATCCTAGAACTTTGGGAGGCCAAGGTGGGAGGATTGCTTCAGGCCAAGAGTTCAAAACCAGCCTGGGCAACATAGCAAGACCCTGTCTCTACAAAAAAATTTTTTTTTAAAAATTAGCTGCTGCTGCTGGTGCGCGCCTATAGTCCCAGCTACTTGGGAGGCTGAGGCAGGAAGACCGCCTGAGCCCAGGAGTTGGAGTGTGCAGTGAGCTGTGATTGTGCCACTGCACTCCAGCCTAGGTGACAGAGTGAGACTCGGTCTCAAAAAAAAAAAAAAGGAAAAAAAGAAAAAGAATTCCATGTAACAGCATCAAGAAGAATAAAATTCTTATGAATAAATGTAACCAAGGAAGTAAAAGATCTGTACACTGAATATTACAAAACATCACTGAAAGAAATTGAAGATGACACAAATAAATGGAAAGCTACTCCATGTTCATGGACTAGAATAATTAACATTGTTAAAATGTCCATACTACCTGAAGTGATCTATAGATTCATGCAATCCTCTATCAAAATTCTAATGGCATTTTTCACAGAAATAGAAAAAACAATCTTAAAATTCATATAGAACCACAAAGGACCCTGAAAGGACAACACTGTCTTTAAGAGTTTAACAGCACTTGAAGAATACTGAGCATACAGAAAGGGTACAGCCCTCCCCCACATCCACCAGACCACATTCTGAGAAGTCTGATAAAACCAGCGTAGCAGGAAAAAAAAAACCCACACACAACTGCCTCCTGCTATCATTCTACAACAATACAAGTCCAATCCGCTTATCCCTGGGGCCAGCACTTCTTCTTTCTTTCCTGCCATGCCCTTTCCTCTCTTGGAAAGTAAAATAAACTTCTTGTTTCAAACCTATTCTAATCTTTGAGTCAAGAATTCTTTCTCAGCCTGCGGTAAGCACTTACTCCCTAGCAGACCCTGAAATGGCCAAAGGAATCTTGAGAAAGAAATGGTCTGGAGGCATCACACTCCCTGATTTCAAACTGTATTACACAGCTATAGTAATCAAAACAGCATGGTACAGTCAAACAGACTCACAGACCAATGTAACAGAATAGAAAGTGAGAAATAAACCCATGTGTATGTGGTCAACTAATCTTTTGACAAGGCCTCCAAGAATACAAAACGGGGAAAGTATAGTGTGTTTAACAAATGGTGTTAGAAAAACTGGATATCCACGTGGAAAAGAGTAAAATTGGACCCTTATCTTATACCACATGCAAAAACTAACTCAAAACGGATTAAAGATTTAAATGTATGACATGAAACCTTAAAACTCCTAGAAGAAAACATAGGGAAAAAACTCCCTGACATTAGTCTTGGCAGCAATTTTGGGGGATTTGATACCAAAAGGCAACAAAAGCAACAATAAATAAGTGGAACTACATCAAAACTAAAAAGCTTCTGCACAGCAAAGGAAATCATCAATGAAATGAAAAGTAAATCTACTGAATGGGAGAAAATATTTGCAAACCATATATACGATAAAGGGTTAATATCCAGAATACATAGGGAACTCTCATAAATAAATAGCAAAAATTACTTATTAAAAATGGGCAAAAGGACTAAATAGACATTTTTATTTGTCAATTATATCTCAATAAAGCTGGCAGAGAAAACTGAAGTCAGGGACTTGAACAGATATTTGTATACTAATGTTCACAGCAGCATATTCACAATAGCCAAAAACCACAAAAGCAATTCAAGTGTCCAGTAATAAACAAAGTACAGTAAACCTATTCAATGGAATATTATTCAGTCTAAAAAGGAGCAACATTCTGATACATTACAACATGGATGAACCTTGAAGGCACTCTGCTAAGTGGAATAAGCCATACACAAAAAGACAGCTATTACGTGATTCCACTTATATGAGGTACCTATAGTAGCCAAATTCAGAGACAGAAAGTAGAATAGTAGTTACCAGGGACTGGGGGAAATGGGGACAAGATTATATTGTTTACCCAAGGTACAGTTTTAGATTGGGATGAGAAATTCTGAAGATGGATAGTGGTGATGGTTGCATAACAACGTGAATGTACTTAATGCCTATGAACTGTACACTTAAAAACTGTTAAAATGCAAAATTTCTATTATGTATATTTAAAAAAGTGAAAGGAGAATGAAAATTCAGCAAGAAAAGCAAGTTCTGAAGCCACATGTCCTCTAAAGTATCTTCATTCGTCTTAAAAAATTAGAACCTCTGTTTTGACTGACTCTCAGAGCAACCAAGGATAGAAATAAAGCTGAGGGCCATACAAGGGATGTCTAACCCAAGATCTTCTTCACAATAAACTGGAATCCTAAAGAGCTATATCCTCAGGGTGAGAACAACCTGAACTAGATTACAGCCTAGGATCAAATTACCCTTCTCAAACTTTGCACTTGGTTTATAATCATCCTGGACTAGACAGAATACTCCCAAGTGTCTGTTAGATGTAAGTGCACACTGTCTAAGTACCTACCCCATGGACCTAATTTCTTACAAATAATTTTTAAAAGGCAATATCCAGTCCCCATTCAAGGATAATGGAGTACACAAGGAAATTAGATAGGAATAAGAATAACCAGACAGGAAAAAGGATCAGGAAAAAAATCTTAGAAATTAGACACATAAGATACAGACTATAAAACAACTGTGTTTTCTGTGACAGAAGAAATAAAAGAGAATTTGGAAATATTTAGCAGAGAACTAAATACTGTAAGTAGCGACAGATTTAAAAAAGAAAAAAATAGAAACTCTAAAACTAAAAATAAAATATAATAACCCAAATCAAGAACTAAATGGAGAGGTTTAACGATTAGATGATTCAGAGATATTTAATAAATGGGAAGACAGAAGACAAGTCTAGAGGTATATTGGAAGCATCCTGAATCAGTTTATAAGAGCCAATTATGTATAGCTCCTGCTAATTCTGCATCAGTGAAGTCATGTTTGTTGCCTGAAACTGCCCTTGATGAGGATATTTACAGCATGGAAATCAACAAATGGCTCTTCCCCTGGAAAGCCATTTTACCAACACACCCCTGAAGTAACCAATACAGAATTCGGGACAGGGAGACAAAAGAATGTAAGTACGGGAGAGACTGTACGAAATGTAAAGGATATATGAGAAGGCCCAACACATATTTAACTGGAGTTTCAAAAAGTAAAGAAACAGAGAATGGTAGAGATAAGAAACACTTGATAGAGACAGTGGCTGAGGATTTTCTAGAACTAATGAAATTACCAAATCATAGATTTAAGAAGCTAAATGAATGTAGTGAAGAATAAATTTTTTACAAATCTGCAATGAAGACTGACCTCTGTATCATTAGATTAACCTATTTATTTTTGTATCTATTAGTTTTTTCCTTTATCTTTAAAAATGTATAAATTTTACCAGAATTCAGATTGACGGGGATTTATTTTCATTAATTTTGCCTAGAATACGATGAAGCCTATACTTTGGACCTGCAGTTTCAGAACTTTTTCAGCTCAAGAAAATTTTCTTCTGCTTTGTTTTTTGCTTTTGGTCCATTTATTCTGATTTCTCCTTTAGGAACTTACTCATCAGTAGGCGCTTCTCTCTCTGTCCTCAGTATCTGCCATTTTTACCCGCGTTGCCTCCCTGTCATCATCTTCTCATTCTAAACAATCTCACATAAATACTGTATATATTTTATGCGGGATCAGCTCTGCTATTTGCCATTGCCATTACTGATTTTTCTTCTGCTATTACATTCTCAGTATTTTTGTTTTGGTTTGGTTTTTTTTGGTCTTCTTCATTCCAGCTACTTTTAAAATCTCATTCTGAACTCTGATTTTTTCTTCTGACTTTCTCTTTCCATTTCTAGAGATCGTATTCTTTGCTCTGTTACTAAGAATAAAATCTGACACTTTCCACAAGTATCTTTTGTATAACATAATAAATCATATTCAGAATTATTTTTAAGCCTTTCACCCTCACCTTTGGGTAATGGTTCCTTTCTTTTAAGCAGATTTCTTTTATAGTCCCCATGAAAATTATTATCTTTGCAAAAGTAAAATGTGTAATTTTTTTAATGGTGAGATAATAGATTGCTTTTGATTCTCATCACTATCAATTTGGATGGTGACAATTTGCTCATATCTTAATTTGGTCAGGTTTTAAGTGTACAGGCTGATATACATAGGCCATGGCTGAATTTATAGTACTACTAAGGCAACATAACCATGTTGTACTGATTTGGGATCTTCTATTATTCCTTCTTCTCATATTATGAGAATTTATTCCTATATCATCAGGTACATCCTATAGTTTGTCTTTTAACAACAACAAAAAAATGATATCATGAAACCCCAAAAGCACACTTCTCTTAGGGCTCTTATTAACACCACATCTATTGCGGTACCACATCCCTGGAATGCTATATCCTGACAGTTTCCTTTCCTTCTCTGCCATATTGCACATTGGAAACTAAGTCTCTGAATGGATGTACAAAGAACAGTGTTGAGGGTGGGCCTGGAGGGTTTGAGAGTGCGAAAGACAGAGAAATCTTTGATTAGGGTTAATGGGCTTATATGATAACATATCATGAAATACATAATATGAAGGAAATAGTACAGGCTTCCAACAGTCATTCATGGTAACCTGTGTCTACAAGGTATGAATTAACAATAGGAATGGATCAAAGCCTCTTCCTACCCACTTCCCACCTAATTTTATTCTCTTGTTTTAGAACTTAAAGCATAGACCACCAAGGCTTTCTTAGTCTACTCCAACTTCGATGCAGTAAGGAGTTAGTGGAAATGCCTCTAAAACTAAGAAATGATTGATTGCTACTTTGCTTAGTAGTGTTATGGGACTATGTGTGTACTTTAATGGGGAAGCTGAAAGAAAGCACATCACACATGGCTAACCTAAAGTAACTATTTTTTAAAATGTCTCTGTTAAAATTTTTTTATTTTTAATTATTATGGGTACATAATAGTTGTATATCTAAATATATTTAAATAAGTACATTTTTTAAACAAAGAAACTGATGTTTTAATCTCAATGTTTGAACAGTCAACTAAAATGTCATAGTGACAGGCATTGACTAATACAGAAAGAGTGAAACAATTGGAATTCTTTCACAACAGAAATATGAAGATCAAGACTTCTTATAATTACTATAAACATTTGAAAAAGTATAGAGGCCCATGACAATGATTTTATATATAATGACATGAACACTGATTTCTTCTCCACATCACTTAAAAGTGAAAGTGATCATTTTAGGACGATTTTTTAAAGTTCTACGCTAACTATTCTACCCAGCAAACACATAGAATTTGTTATTCAAGAACATGATCAAAGGAAATAATATAAATGGATTTCAAAAGCATTTAATTAAATTCATAGATAGCTATAAATAGGCAAGTAAGGAAAGCTGGGGTAATTTTGAGGACATATCCTAACCATACCAGCTGATATTATTGAGAACAATCACCAGAATCCCAACCCCTCAAATGCGGAAAAGATTTCAAATTTAGAAAAGTTGTACAATCGGGTTTTTTTCCTTCTTAGGTACTATAATGAACATTTCATTAATAAAGCTGAGCTATTTCTAACATAACATAACTATGTACCCTAAAACACTCAGTAGTCCAATGAATGTCCCTTAATGAATAGCTAAAATTTAGTGAACCCTTACTATGTGCCAGGTACTCTTCTAAGTGCTTTATGTGTATTAACTCATTTCTCTGAAGGAGTACTATTATTATCAACATTTTAAAGATTGGAAACAAAGGGACATAAAAGTCAAGAATTTGCCAATGTTTTTATTCCAGTTACTTGTGTTGCGTAACAAATTACACCAAATGTAGTGGCTTAAAAGACAACTTTATCATATTCGTGAATTCTGTGGGTCAAAATTTTAGAGCCTACACAAAGGTAATGTCTGAGGCCACAACTGAGAAGATGCAACAACTGGCTGGGGACTGGAGTCATTTGGGGAAATCTTCAATTACATGTATGATAGTTGATGTTACTATCAGCTAGAATCGCAGCTGGAACTAGAATCTCAACCAAAGCACCTACATATGGCCCCTTGCTGCCACCTGGGCTTCCTTCACAGCATGGCAGATTCAAAATAGCAGGTCTTCCTACATGGCAACACAAGGATCCAAAAGCAAATGTCCCAGAAAACAAGGTGAAGGCTGCATTGCCTTTTCTAACTTAGCCTCAGATATCATGCAGTACTTTCACCATATTCTATTGGTCATAAGCTAGTCATAAGCCTACGCAGATTCAAGAGGAGAGGATGAAGAACCCTCCTCTCAATAAAGGAGTATCAAGGTCAAAGAGCAAGGGGTAGAAGTGCAGCCATCTTTGGAAAATACAATATGCCACCATCTGATAGCAGAGTTTCCCAGTGCCTGCTCTTAACTACCATTCTTGACTGCTTGCTCAAAAAGTGGCACTCTTGATCCAATCTGAAAGCTTAGGGGTAGCCTAAAATACCATTCAGAATCTGCAAGGGGCAAAGGGACCATGCAGAAACAGACTGAGTTCTAAAGAAACTTCTTTAGGCTATATTACCTTCACATTCATCTCTCTCTGGAAGCCAGCAGTGAAGACAGTGAGAGGATTCTCTACCAAGAAAAATAAAAAGTGTGTCTCTTATAACCTCTTCATCATGGTGGCTCCCAGTGGTGGCCAATTCCATCACAAATATCATTGTAAATGCTTCTGGAAGAGGGAAATGGATGACCTACAAACATCCCACTCTCACAGGCTTTTCAGTCATCTCACCAACATCTGGTACCCAATATTGCAGACCTAACCCAAATCAGACCTCGATTTCTGAGGTCTCATCAAAATGTCCACAAAAGCCACATGATTTACAAATGAATCAACAAATGTTTCATATTTAGATAGGAAGTTGCAATTCTAAGAGCAAATTTCCAGCATCTTTTTTTTTGAGGGGGGATGGGGAGTGGAGACAGTTGGGAGCACCATTTGAAACAAATAATACTTCTTTATATCGCATGTACTTAATCAAAACTTACTAATTCCTCTGCCAATTTCAAATGATTTGGAAAGATTAGAGTGGAATTCGGAGAGCTGGAGAATCAGGCTATGAAGAGCCTCTAGTTAAATCTTTCAGAAGCAGAGTCCTGGAACAAAGCTAAACAAGAGCAAGGTGCAAACTGTTTCACTGAAGTAAACACTTCAACCTTCATTAGGTGCCAAGGGAGACTGATGTTTTTAAAGTGGTAGAGTTATTACTTAGGTTCTGAACAAATACCCCCTCATTAACAGTTCCTCAGAACACTGTTCTAAAAACCTCAAAGTTACCAAGGAATTTCCATTAAATCTGACTGTCATTTGTTAAAAATAATAAAATCAGTATCTTTAACAAATTCTTAGTTGATACAAAAGGTTGATGGAAATGCTTTCTAATTCGGTTTATGCACTAGATGAATGCATGAAAACAGCTATGATGCATTTGTGGTTTATTTATAGAACATTTATAGAGAACATTCTGGCAAAATTAACATAACTGGTTAAGTATTATATATTTGGAAATACGGGTTTAGTAATAATTTTAAAAACAAAAACTGCTTTACCAGTTTAACTTTATTTCAAGAATTCAAGTCAAATTTTCATTTCAAATAAAATTTCAATTAACACAAACAACTCAGGCTGGGCTATTTAAAAAACCAAACACTAGATGAGATATTTAATGAATAAACTCTGTTGTTAACACTTTGCTTAGGTAAATTTTTCCAGAGTTACTGTGTTCTGGCTACATGAGCCTGGCTTTGTTTCTTTCAATAAATTATAGAAGGGAAAAGATGAGGAGGGGAATGTAACAGTCACATTTAATCCACACCAGGCTGCCATATGTCACTTTTTGTCCTTTGCTGGTTCATTGATTATTCATGAGTTAACTACCTGAAAAGTGCTATATTTATCTTTACTGCCACAAAGCTGTCAATTCAGTTAGAAGTATGCTTGCCTTTGTTTTCGATGAGACACAGTTTTGGAGAAAAGGTCTCTATGTATATGATACTACCCTATGCTAAAATACAAGTATAAAAAATCTACATTGATGTAATACAGTGAGTTTCCATTTTGCTACTAGTTGTGCCTTACTATTGTTTTTAATGACTATTAGATCAAAGGAAAAATGAAACAGTCTCAGCTTTTAGAGCCTTTGGCCTCTAAGGATTTCCACAGAGGCCCCAAATCCTATTCCCTCCTGTCTTTTTCTATCAATGGTCTTACTGTTTTCATTTCTTTCCTTCTTTTATTCATACTTGTTTCTGGCAGTATCCTTTGCTATTAACTTACCTCCTCAAAGTTACCTGAATCTCAACCCCTGTTTCCCCAGGATGCATTACATCAGCTCTAGCCCGGAATCTGCCCTACAGTTTCCTTTTCCCACCCACAGTCATTGCCATGAAAGATTTCATGGGTCATTCAAATTCCAACTTGTTTGCCAGTATCTAGAGAAGACATTTTTTAAAAGGCATAAAAGGAGACACTCTGCTTTCATTATGATCAGACAAGAAGATAGGGAAAACAAGCTCTCCTAAGACATTTTAAAGTGCTTCCTTAATGGCTTCAAGCTTAAAACTACCACCATGAATCCATCATATTTGTCCTGAAGGAGAAAGATCAGAGAGAGAGAATAAATTTAAAATGTACTTGCATCCTAAAAATATGTTGAATAGCTTAAAGAATAAAAAAAAGCACAGTGCGATCTATACTCCAAAATTACAGGCATTTGAAAGTTTTATGATAAGATGAAAAAAGTAAATTGAATTTAATTTTGCCTAGATATGCTCGAAAATAATTTTGACATAAAAGTTCAAAACACATGATAAAAGTTCTTTAGCAGTTAGTGACTGAAGCTAAACACCTAATTCAAAAAGAAAATAGCACTTCATAAATAGTTCTAACATATCATGCATTACCCCATGTTTTATTTTGATGCATCTTTTGAGCATCCCAAAACCCTAAAAATCCATAATTTAAGAATGTAGCTGAGACCTTTACCTCCATTAATAGACAGGAAAATGAGGCAGGGAAAGCCTCATTTCAGAACTCCACTATGATGCAAGAATAAGCCATCAAATTCTTAAAGTAATTAATGTACGGGATTAATGTTTATGCCTCAGGAAACCAAAGAAAAAGATTCAAATGCAGCTTAAATATTTTTATGATTTAAAAAACTTTAATTGAAGAGATTTATCCACGTTAGTTTATAGTTGTTTTATAGGATTATCCACCTCCAGAAGCCGTAACCATTTTGTTTCTTCTGTGTTCCATAACTTTACCAAATATATCACCACTTGTTTAGTCTTCTAGGATAAAAACCTCTTCTGGCACACTGCCTTCATTAGTCAGGATTAGGTTCAGCTATACATGGCCAACTACAACAAGTATTACAACAGACAAAAGCAATAGCTTACACAAGATAGAAACTGAATGCATTCTCACAAAAAAGTAGCCCAGACAGAGTCCGTCCAATGACATAGCAGCTCAGTGTCAGGAGCTCTTTCCATCTTGAGGACTTGCCATTCTTAATATGTGCCTTCCAATTCAAGGTCCAAAATAGCTGCTTGAGCTCCTGCCATCACATGCATATAATAACCAGTAGGAAAGAAGTAAAACAGGACTCAATACTTTTTCTATTTTTGTGTTTTTTGTTTTTTTGGTTTTTTTTTTTTTTTTTTTTTTTGAGACAGAATCTCCCTCTGCCGCCCAGTACGGTGGCCTCATCACAGCTCACTGAAACCTCAAACTCCTGGGCTCAAGTGATCCTCCTACCTCAGCCTCCTGAGTAGCTGGGACTACTACAGGCATGCACCATCAAATGTAGCTAATTTTTCTATTTTTTGTAGAGATGGGATCTCACTCTTGTTCAGGCTGGTCTCTAACTTCTGGCCTCAAGCAATCCTCCTGCTTCAGCCTCCCAAAGTGTTAGAATTATAGGCATGAGCCACCGCACCCAGCCCCTTTTAATAACACTTTCTAGAATTTTCACACAATGCTTCCACTTTCATTACACTAATTTGAATATAGTGATATGGCCATATCTAACTACAAAAAGAACTTGAAAATGCAATCTTTTTTTCACTGAGCAACATTGTATCCAGCTAAAATTCCAAGTTCTATTATAGAAAGGAAGAAGAAAATGGATGCTAGAATAGGCCCAGTCACCATCTACATGTTACTTCTCTCTTACCTCACATAATCAAGTCCTCTCAGCTATCATTATTCCGCTAAGCCAACCCAGTCAGCATGGTTATAATTCACACCATCACTACCTTTGTTTGGACCATAGCATCCTAACTGATCTCCTTGACCCAGACAGAAATCAGTGGTTCCATCTGGGCACAGAAACTCAAGAACAATATATATTGGCAAAAGTGTGGAAAGAGTCATCTCAGTGGGAGACACCACGTCTTCTCCTTCAGGATCACACAGGCTATACTAACAAAAGAGGAACTCTTCCTTCCTTTATGTTAGTGTATTAATAAGGCAAGGCATTGACTGCAATCTGGTGTGTTTGGGGAGAATCGCTGGAAGAATTCAGTAGTCAGAAATGAGGGTTCTCACCATGTAGGAAATCAGTCTGTGCATCAAAAAACACTTCCCTGTGGTAGAATGTTAAGCTAGAATTAAAAAAAAAAAAAAAAAAAAAAACTGACAACCTAGAATTCTATGCCCAGCACAAATACCTTTCAAAGATGAAGGCAAAATAAATACTTTCCAGACAAATGAAAGGTAAGAGAATTCACTGAAAGCAGACCTGTACTACAAGAATTGTTCAAGTTCTTCCAGCAAAAGGAAAATGATACCAAACAGAAATTTGGAACTACAAAAAGGAATAAAGAGGCTTACAATAATAAACATGTAGATAAATGTTAAAGACATTTTTTTCTTATTTCTAAGCTTTTTAAAGGTTGATTAAAGTAAACTTGATGATAATTTATTATGAGGTTGACAACATATAGAAGTAAAATATGTGACAAAAATAACACAAGGGATGCCAGGTTAGAACAATATGTTGTTCTAAGGTTCTTGTATGAAATGGTATATTACTTAAAGGTAACTGTACACTACTTAAAGGTAGACTATAATAAACTTTAGAGATGTATAACCCTAGAGTAACTGCTAAAAATAAAAAAGGTAAAGCTTACAAGCTGATAATGGAAATAAAATGGAATCACTAAAAATACTCTGTTAATCCAAAAGAAGGCAGAAAAACAGAAAAAATGGGAGATAGAGGAGACACATGAAAGACAAAGAGCAAGATAGTAGATTTAAACCTGATCATATTGACAACTGAATGTAAATTGTCTAAAGAGTATAATAAAAAGGCAGAGATTGTCATAATGGATAAAAGAAAAAAAAGCAAGACTTACAAAGATGTGCTGTCTGTACAAATTAGTTGCTTCCTGACACTGACTAATGTCCTTCAGATCTACAAAGATATGGAATATCCTCTTCCCTATACCAGGGAAATTAGTGGACAGTGCAAGAAGGAGGGCCCAGCAAGGTCCTGACTTTACAGTAAATCAAGAAATTTACCATCAATAAAAAATTTTCCTTTCAGGGAGTAAGTAAATGCAGAAAGTCAGAATCATGGATTCTGCCTTTCTAGTAATCATAACATATAATCTGCTGAGGAGACAAAACTTTGGGTGAATTCAAGCCTCCCAGACATAAAAAATTGCAATAGGATGTCAACACAAAATGGCAGAATAGGCTGTCAAACACTCCTATCCCCACACAATAAGAATTCTGCTCCCATCCACAGACAAAAGTCTCCCTGCAAGAGCCTCAGGATTCAGGTAGAAGGCTGTGAAACTCAGGTAGAGCCCAAGACTTAAGAAGGCCATTTTGAGAGTGAAGACCAGCACTCAGGTAGCAGGACTGTTGATTGTGCTCCCAGGTTCAAACTCAGAAATAGATCTGCTCTCCAAAGGATTTGGCTACAGCCCTGTCTTGCCTTGAGTTTGCAACCAAAATCATCTGCCAAGGGATCCAGGAGGAATCATGAATGCTAGTGCCATGGCAGAAAGGCTCATCTGCCTGCCAACATCAGTCCTAGAAGTGTACCTGAAAGTTACCCTGTAACTTGGGTCCAGCTCCCTCAGCTGTGGTCCCAGCTTAGTACTGCTCACACAAAGACCCAGAAAGAGATGTGCCCATATCTTGCAGCTTGAGAATTACTCATCCTTGTGAGCCTCCATGATGGGCCCACCAGCTTCTATCCTATAGCAGATCCTAAGGAAGCCCAGTATCAGCTCTGGTCTGACTGGGGAGTCATCCTGCCTATACAGGAAACTGCTGGAGGATACACACACACTTGGCAACCAGGGCAGACTCGCCAGCCTCTGTCCCACAGTAATCCTGAAGGGGCTCAGTCTTGGCTCCAGGCCCTCTCGTTGTAGATAGGAAACTGTCACACACATGTAGGAAACTTCTGGGAAGCAAGCACACCTGAACCTCTGGGAAGGGCTCACTAGCCTCCATTCACAGCAGAGTCTGAGAGGACCCAGTCTCAGCTCTAGCCCATTACAATTCTAGTCATAGAATTGTCCCACCTCTGCAGGGAACTGTTGGAAAATTCTCATCCATCTGAGCCAACAGAACAAGGTTCTGGAGTCAGATCCTTGGCCAGCTTTCATACATAGCCCAGGTACCCTCCTTGGGTCTGCCCCAGGTACATCCAGAACAAGACACCACACCAACCTCAGAGCCCTCAAGAGACTCGCATCAAACTTGAGCTCTAGTGCTGCCTCCAGTGCTGAAATGGCTGCAGCAGTAAAGGGCTCCGACAAGTCAGTCTGCTTAGATTTCTGGACAGAACCACTGAAGGAGGACAGGCACAAAAAAAGCCAGACTGTGAAAACTGTAATAATTACCTAATTCACCAATGTGCAACATACACATATATCCAAAGCATCAAGAACAATCAGGAAATTATGCCCTCAACAAACAGACAAAATAAGGCACCAGTGATGAAAACTAAAAAAGATGAAAATGTGTGATCCGTCAGACAAGAAATTCATAAGAACTGTGTTAAGGGAGCTCACTGAACTTCAAAAATACACAGAAAAACAATTCAAAAGTTTATCAGAGAAATTTAACAGAGAGATTGAAATAATTTAAAAAAAAAAGAAAAGAAAAGAAAGAAATCCTGGAGGTGAAAAATACAATAAATGAAGTGAAAAATGCAACAAAGAACATCAACAGGACAGGCACAGTGGCTCATGCTTATAATCCTAGCACTTTAGGAGGCAAAGGAAGGAGGATCATTTGAGGCCAGGAGTTTGAGACAAGCCTGAGCAACACAGTGAGACCCAGTCTTTACAAAACATAGAAACATTAGCCAGCCATGGCAGTGCATGTCTGTAGTCCCAGCTAGTCAGGAGGCCGAGGCAGTAGGGAGCTTGAACCTAGGAGTTTGAGGTTGCAGTGAGCTATAATGATACCACTGAACTCTAGCCTGGACAACAGAATGAGGAAAAGAAAAGAAAGGAAGGAAAGAAAGAAAAGAAAAAAAGAATATCAACAGCAGAATTGATAAAGAAGAATCAGTGAGCTTGAAGACAGCTATTTGGAAACACACAGGGAGAAAAAAGAAAGAATGAAAAGGAATGAAGAAAGTTACAAGATCTATGAAATAGCATCAGAAGAACAAACATATAGGTCATTGGAGTTCAGGAGAGAGTAAAGACAAAGGAATAGAGGCTAATTCAAAGAAATTACAACACAAAACTTTCCAAAGGAGGAGAAAGATATTAACATCCAGGTAGAGGAAGGTCAAAGTTCACCAATCAAATTCAACTCAAATAAACTTCCCCATGACATATAATAATCAAACTCTTAAAGGTCAAAGATAAAGAGAGAATTCTGAAAACTGCAAGAGAAAAGCAAATAACATATAAGAAAATTCCAATACACCTGGCAGCAGACTTCTCAGCAGAAACTTTCCAGGCTAGGAGGGAATGGGATGATATGTTCAGAATGCTGAAGGGAAAAAAAACAAAAACCTGCTAACTAAGAATACTATATCTAGCAAAGCTATGTTTCAGAAATGAAGTAAAGATAAAGACTTTCCCTGACAAACTAAAGCTGAAGGAATTCATTACCACCAGACTTGTCTTATAAGAAATGCTAAAGGCAGTTCTTCAAACTAAAGGAAAAGGATGCTAATGTGTAACAAGAAAATATCTGAAGGTATGAAACTCACTGGTAAAAGAAAGTACCCAGACAAATTCAGAATACTCTAATACTGTAATTATGGTGTATAAAACACTTGTATCTTTAGTATGAAGAGTAAAAGACAAAACTATAAAAAATAATAACTACAGTAATTTGTCAAAAGATAGGCAATATAAAAAATGTAAACAGTGACATCAAAAATGAAAAATGTAGGGGAAAAATGTAGTTAAGGTGTACAGTTTTTAAAAGTTGTTATCAGTTTAAAATACCTTGTTATGACTACAAGATATATTTTGTAAGCCTCATGGTAACCACAAGCAAAAATCTATAATATATACTACCAAAGAAAATCACTTAACCATGAAGGAAAACAGTAGAGAGGAAAAAAAGGAAGAAAGAATCTACAAAACAACTAGAAAACAAGTGACATAATGGTAGTAGTAAGTCCTTACCTATTAACGATTACTTTGAATGTAAATGGATTAAATTCTACAATTAAAACACATAGAATGGGCCGAGCGTGGTGGCTCACGCCTGTAATCCTAGCACTCTGGGAGGCCCAGGCAGGTGGATCACTCAAGGTCAGGAGTTCGAGACCAGCCTGAGCAACAGCGAGACCCCATCTCTACTAAAAAATAGAAAGAAATGATCTGGACAACTAAAAAAATATATATATATATAAAAATTAGCTGGGCGTGGTGGCACATGCCTGTAGTCCCAGCTACTCGGGAGGCTGAGGCAGAAGGATCGCTTGAGCCCAGGAGTCTGAGGTTGCTGTGAGCTAGGCTGACGCCACGGCACTCTAGCCCAGGCAAAAGAGTGAGACTCTGTCTCAAAAAAAAAAAAAAAAAAAAAAAAAATACATACATACATACATATATATATATATATATATATATATAAAATAAAACTTTCCTCAGTAGAGGGGACAGTGAATAGAACGAGGTACAAGTGTGCAATTTCTGGTTGCTAATAATGTTCTTTCTTGATCTGGGTGCTCATTTCATGATGTATACAAGTACATACTTTTCTGTATTCACGTAACACTTTAATAAAAAGTACAAACCAAAACAAAAATCAAGCATTTACCAATAGAAAAAAGAGTCATGGGCATGAATAGGCAAGTCACAGGACAGGAAATCCAAAGGGCCAATAAACTTTGAAAAGATGCCCCACCTATCCCAAACTCACAAAGCCCTTCCCTATGCCTTTGGAAATACGTGCCCATCATTCTCAATTACTCAAACTCTTTTCTGAAGGTTCCTGCTTGGCACACAACCCTGATTGCATATTATAATCACTTGGGAGTTTTAAAAAAATTACGTATGTCCAAGCTCCTCCCCAGACTATCTGAGTCAGAATCTCCAGGGGCTAGGACCAGGAAATGGGATGTAGCAAGCCCTCCCCTGCAATTTGAACATGCAGCCATGGCTGAGAGCCACTGTCAACTGAAACCTGGCTCTCTCCTGCAGCCCTCTTCGGTCATGGCTGTCTTATCTCTTACATCCCTCTTTCCCTTAGGCCTGGAGACAAGGTAGGTGTTCTTTTTCTCACTGCCACTTCCAAACTAGTAATAGTATCTCACCTGCCTTCCTAAAATTCTAGCTTTAAGTCCCACATTACCAAACCACATCATCCCTAATCCTCCTTGTTGCAGTCATCAACATGACACCCCCAGGCTTAATCCTTAAAGATTTTAAGTCCTAGCCATGACACTCTCTCCAAAATTTCTCTTGTCAAAATGCACAGTGATTTTAGTATCTGCAGAGATGTTCCTCTCCTCCCATAATCCAGGACTCCACTTGACCAGCTATTCATTCCCACAGACATATCCTAGAACTTGTCATTACCAATATGTTGACCTCCTCACAATCTCAATTTCTAGCATCCCATTCCCCAGCCATCTTTTCAATTCCTCTCCTCAAATATCTTTACTCCAACATTTTTAAAGTCTAGTTCCACAATCCATTGATCCTACCACCTTTACACTGTCCTTCATCCAGCTTTGAGTCCATTATCCACCGTTAAAATTCTTGTCCTTTGAATACACCCTCAACTATCTTGCC
Source organism: Indri indri (assembly GCA_004363605.1). Classification (NCBI taxonomy): domain Eukaryota; kingdom Metazoa; phylum Chordata; class Mammalia; order Primates; family Indriidae; genus Indri; species Indri indri. Next base: position 2,709 of record RJWJ010007922.1, on the reverse strand, counting down.
TCCTCTTCCTCTATCATTATCACCAGGCAAACCCCAATTCTAGATAAATCCTACTGTCTACCTAACTGCACAAGAGAATTTGGCTGGAGGAAAAAAATACACATAACTCTACTGACTGACCTTGCTGTACATTATGACCACCAACTCTAAGTGGGCCTTTGGTGCAACCTTGTAATCATACACCATTTCTCTAATCCCCTGGCTGACTAGGTCACATCTTTTCCTCTCTTCTCACCCCTACATTTCCTCCCCCTCCTCAGGCTCAGCAGATGATCTTCCTTCCTAATTCATTGAGGAAATAAAAGCAATAAGAACTAATCAGTTTACCTACACTTGTGCCAAAGTATTCTTACCATCCCTCTGGCACTGTGGATGAAGGGGCTGTGTTCCTTCTCCATTGTACACTGGATCCCAGTTCCTTTCATCTATTCAGCACCATTCCAGCAATTCTCCCCTCTCGTGCATCATCAATTTGCCCTTTTCTACTGTATCATTCAAATCAGCATCAAACAGTATCACGGCTCCCATCTTTGAAAAAAATTTCTTAATCCCGTATCTTCCTTCAGCAATGGTCCGATTTCTCTATTCCCCTTTGGAAAGAAAGTCCCCAAAATGATGTCTATTTTTGCTGCTTCCAATTCCTGTTTTCCCTTTCTCTCTTGAGGGCACACCAACTTAGCCTTAGGTCAATTCTCAGTATTCATTTTACTTGATCAGAGTATTCAATACAGCTGACCAGTCCTTTCTTTAAAACAGTTTCTACAGTAGGCTTCCAGGACACCACTCACTCTTGGCTCTCCTCCTTACTGAGTAATCCTTTTTAATCTCTGCTGTTGGTAAGCCTCACCCCCTTGACCTCTAAAAACTGGAGTGGCCCAGGGCTCACCTTGGACTTCTCTTCTATCTCTACACTCACTCCTTCATCCAATCTCATGGCTGTAAACCACCCCTCTATGCTAACATAAATACCTCTACTCAGATCTCTTTGTATTCTAGGCTCATGTTATTACCTGCTTAGTCCACATCTCAACCTGAATGCTGAGCAGGCACCTGGAAGTGGCTTGCTCCAAATCGAATTCCTGATTTCTCCCTCATCCCGAAACCTGCTTCTGCCACAGATCCCTTCAATGATGGCGACTCCAGCCTTCTACCTACCAGCCAAAAACCTTGTGCTTTTTCTCTCACATCCCACAGCTAACACATTGACATATTTTGTTGACTCTAATTTCAAAATACATCTAGACTCTGACCACTTTTCACCACTTCATTCTCCACAGCCTTGGACTGAGTCACCATCATCTCTTGCCCGGATCATAAGAACCGCCTCCTAACTAGTCTCCTTTCTTCCTCCTTTGCCTCCCTTACAGTTGCCTCAACACAGCAACTACTGTGATCCTTTTTTTAAAGCCTAAATAAGATTCTGTCACTCCTCTGCTCAAAACACTCAAATTTCAGATGGAATCGCATTCAAGGTAAAAGACAAAGACTCTTTTTTTTTTTTTTTTTTCTGAGATAGAGTCTTGCTCTGTTGCCTGGGCTAGAGTGCCGTGGCATCAGCCTAGCTCACAGCAACCTCAAACTCCTGGGCTCAAGCGATCCTCCTGCCTCAGCCTCCCGAGTAGCTGGGACTACAGGCATGTGCCACCATGCCCGGCTAATTTTTATATATATATTTTTAGTTGTTCAGCTAATTTCTTTCTATTTTTAGTAGAGACGGGGTCTCACTCTTGCTCAGGCTGGTCTTGAACTCCTGACCTTGAGTGATCCTCCCGCCTCAGCCTCCTAGAGTGCTAGGATTACAGGCATGAGCCACCGCGCCCGGCCATCAAGGTAAAAGACAAAGTCTTTACAATGAATGGCCTATAAGGCTCCCTATTAATTCTCTCACACACTTACTCACTCTATTCCAGTCACACCAGCCTCCTTGCAGTTCTGTGAGCATGCCACACGTGAACGCCTTCTAATTTCCTATTCTGCCTAGAATATTCTTCCTCCAGTTATCCACATGGCACATGCTCTCTTCTCTGTCCACAGCATTTATAACCAACCACCTAAGATACCATGGGTTTTCCTGTCTACTTATTTTGCATTTCCCTTCACTGGAATGTAAGCACATGGGACTTTGCCTGGCACTTAGCAGTCCTCGATTCATGTGTTGAATGAATGAATGAATGGTGCCGACACATTAATAACCAGGAAAATGCAAATTAGAGCAATATGAAAGATCATTACATACCAATCATATGCCAAAAATTTAAGTCTGATAAATCCAAGAGTGACCAGAGTATGTAATAAAAGCTTTTATGTACCACTGCTGGGAATGTAAATTAATACTAATACTTTAGAGAATAATTTGGCAATACTAGTAAAGGTAAAGATGCATATACCTCTCAACCTAGCAATTGCACTGCTGCATATATATATATACTAGATTCTAGGGCCTACAGCAACTCTCTCAAGTATAAAAGGAGACCTCTGCAAGAATATTCACTGCCATTGTTCGTAAAAGCAAATCAACCAGAAACTTAAATATCTATCTTCAGGAAATGTATAAATTGTGATAGAAACATACTACAGAATACAACAGCTAAAATGAATGACCCACCTACAAACAGCACATGACTATAGTTCAAAAACCACAATGACAAACGAATAAAAAGCAAGTTGCAGAATGATATGTATGGTACAATGCTATGTGTGTGTGTGTGT
>RJWJ010007921.1:0-55422 GCA_004363605.1 Indri indri | reverse complement strand
CCTGTTCTTGAGGCTTTCCACAGTGTTTTGAAGTTCCCTGAATAAGCCCTTTATTTCCAGGAGTTCGGTTTGATTTTTCTTTAATATTTCAATTTCTTTAGTGAATTTTTCTTCCAAGTCCTGGATTTTTTTTGTGGTTTCCTTGTGATGGTTATCCATTTTTCCTTGCATATCATTGAGCTTACTTACAATCCATGTTCAGAATTCTTCTTGCATCATTTTAGTATTCTGGACCTGGTTAGTGTTCATTGCTAGAGGGCTGGTGTTCCTCTTTGGGGGTGTGCTTTCCATTTGATTTTTCATGCTTCCAGAAATCTTTCGCTGGGTCCTTCCCATCTGGGTCCGCTGTTACTTTTGTTTTGTTCTGCCACTAGAGGGAGCCGCTAGTTTGTTGTCCAGGGCTCTCTTGATGGGAGGGGTTACTTCGGGAGCTTGTTTTGGTCCCTTGCTGGGGTTTTTATTCCCTAGTCGCCGGTTTCTCTGTTGGTAGCTGAGAATGTATCCCATTGTTATATGACTCATGACTGTACATGAAATAAAATATATGAATGACCAATAAGAACATGAAAAGGTATTTAACATCATTGGTCACTAGGGAAATGCAAATTAAAATCACAATAAGATACTGACACATATACATTATAACGGCTAAAATTAAAAAAAAAATCATGCCAAATTCTGACAAGGATGTAAAACCACTAGAACACTGATACAATGTTGGTGGAAATGTAAAATTGTACAGCCACTTTGGAAAACAGTTTGGCTTGTCCTCAAAAAGTTAAAAATACTTCTTACCCTATGATCTAACCAGCCACTTCTGGTTATTTGCCTAAGAAAAAAGAAAACACATTTCCATACTTGTATATACATGTTAGTAGCAACTTGATCTGTAATAGCGCAAAACTGGAAACAGCCCATATGTCTATCAACAGGTGAATGCATAAACAAATTGTGGTATATCCATCATGAAATATCACCCAGGTATAAAAAGATATGAAATGTTGATATGCATAATATGGATAAATATTAAAATGATTATAGTTACTGGAAGAATTCAGACAATTAAGATTAGATAGTTTATGAACTTATTCACACAAAATTCTAGAAAATGCAAATTAATTTATTGTGAAACAAAACTGATCAGCAGTTGTCTTGGATAGGATGATTGTTAGGTGTTAACTATGTATTAGGTCAGTTCTGAGTTCTGTGTACCCATCAGTAAACAGTACAGTTGAGCTTCATACATTCCTGAAATTTACTGCACTAGACTAGTGGAAAAGGCAGAAAACAAACAAATAAGTAAAAGTAAGCACAATATTAGAAATTGTGGTAATCATATGAAGGACAGAAAATAGTGAATAACAGATAATACTGTAGGTTGTGAGGATTAACTTTAAATCTTGTGGTCAGGGATGGCTTCTCTGAGTAGTTAGTGATACATTGGAACCTGAAGGATGAGAAGGAGATAGCTATGCAAGATTCGGGGGAACACGCATCCAGTACAGGAAAGAACATATTCAAAACCCTGAGTCGAAAAAGAGATTCTCTTGAAGAACTTAAATAAAGTCCAATGTAGCTCACCTCAGATAGTAATATGGAGAGTGGTGTGAAATGAGATAGGAGATGTAGTCCTAGACAAGTTCATGTAGAGATTTATAGATTTAAATTCTATTTTCAAGGCAGTAGTAAGTGATGAAGGCTTTTAAGCAGGGTGGTGACATGATCACATATCAGCTTTTAATAGATTTTCTTACTTTTGCATAGGACAGTAGGGGAACAAAAATCGAATCAGGGAGAATAGTTACCCTTGAAGTTCACATTTTTTTCCTATACAGAAGCACAAGAAACTATTGACAATGGTTGCCTTTGAGTGCTGAAATGGGGAAGAGGCAGATGAAGAGATGGAAATATTGCTTTTCATTTAATATCTTTAAGTATTATTTCAACTGGTTAAAAAGGTTGTATTTATCGGTACTGGACAAAGGGAACAAGTTTCATGCATCTTTGTAAGGGAGGAAATAAAGAGTTATTTTGGATATGTTGAGATGATTATAAGAAGTTAAAGTGGGGATATCAAGCAGACAGTTGACTGTATAAATTCAATATCTGAGAAACAGATTAGGGTTGTAGGTACACATCTGAGAATCTTGGGCATATTGATAGAATTCAAACCTATGATGAGATTAACTAGAGTAAAGTGTGGAGAGATGTAAGAAGAGAGCTTAAGACTGAGGTCTGAATAAAACTTATATTAGAGTTCAAGTAGAGAAAGATGAGTCAGCAAAGGGGAATGAGAAGGAGATGCTAGAAACACAGAAAGAAAACCAGGAGGGAGTAGTATCAGAGAAGCAAAGAGAAAAGACTATTTCAAGAAAAAGGGTTGTCAAAAATTGTTATTAATACAAGTAAAATGAACAATGAAAAGTGAAATCATTCAAAGAAGGTTGCATTTGTCTAGTACCAAGGTTCAGGGTGTGTCTCATTTTCTCTAGGCTGCAATGATTATACTGTATCATCACCGGGTCTTTGCCCCCTTCCGTGTCTTGCCCTCATACTTCAAGGTGACTATGATAACTAATAGTTATTTATCCTGGAAACCGTAGTTAAAATTACTCAGTAGATACTTTCTCAAGAAATAGGTAGAGGAGTATAAAATCATTCATGTTGGGCTTATTTGTGAGATAGCTTTTCTCCAACAGTGTCAGAGGGAGAAGTTGTAAACACTAGTTCAGAAATAAAAATAAAAGCCAGCACCAGCTGAATGTGGGAGATAACAGAGGATGTAACTATCTGAACTAAGTGATCAAAAGGGAAAAGAAGAAATGAGTATTTAAGCAAGTGTGAATAAGGTATCAATTCTTTTACTTTCTGATTTGTTTGTTTTTTTTTTTTAATTTTAGGTTTCTTTGTCCTGGATACTTGAAAAATTAGTTTAAGGATATCTATATTTTTTTTCAAGTATTTTTTCTTTCACCAGTTTTAGATATAATGAACACACTTTTATTTATTCATTATTGTTAATGTTGACATCTGCGTAGATATAGTATTATTTTAGATTTCTACATTTCTCATCTTTTTAGACCGCTTATTTATCTAAAATTCAGGTCAACACTAGATTTCAGCCCCTTTTATCCATGGAAACCACAAACCAGAATGTCTCATGACTAACTACATAGTTACCCTGATCTACTTTTTTTGCTCTATCATCACAACTGTTTTCCGTAACTTGCTTCTCTAATTATCTAACCCAGATATTGTCCTGAAATATACTAGAAGTTTCTATTATTCTATTTACGTCACCTTTACTCTTCTCACCTGCTATTTTCTTCCTCCTGTACCCCTCCTACATCCACATATATCGTCTTCTTATTCAGATTTAATATGGACTTTTTATGTTAGGAAAAAAATTGTAATGCTGACAGTTGCAGCATAGGTATTCAGTCCTGCTTTCAACCTCTGGCACGTTTTAGACATGCGGCAATAATTTTAACATCCTGTCTTTAGAATTACTGCTCTGGGTATCCATGGCTTAGTGGCTTCATTCATTACAGAGAAAATAACTAATGACTAACCATGCAATTGTCTTGGCAGTGCAAAAGGGAATGTTGGTGTTAGGTTCTAAAGTTCTAAATTGATGGCTATTCTAAGGAAATCAGTCAACATAAGAATAAGGCACAAATACTTGGTACTTGGTAGATAATTATTCTGAACAATGTATTATAGAAGAAGTAGCATTATCTATTGCAGTTTTATATTACACATTCTTTTTAGGACTGTGCAAAATGCTACAAGTCTCTCTTTTGCTTTTCTCTTTCTTCCGTTTTTTCTTTGCTTTTCCTCTCTCATTCCTTTTTTCCATCTCTCCTTCTCTTCTTATTCTCTTTCCTTCCTTCCTTCCTTCATACCTTCCTCTTTACATTTCCTGATTAAAAAATCTTGTAAGGGAAATGATTAAAATTTTGATTTTTGGTATTTAGTTATTATGTGTGCAATTTATTCCTTACTGCTATATTAGAGTTATTGTATTGCATTTAAGAAGTTTATGTTCACCCGAGTCAAGCTTAAGTTGTAATGGGGTGGGAAAATTGACAGTTTCTGAGTAGTAACTGAGAATTATGGAGAATATCACAAGTAATTAGTTGTCAGAGATGATTGGAATCATAGGGCAGTTTATGAGTGCAAATTCAAAAGTTTTAACAATTAGTCAAACAATAAGTAATCATCGAATGCCTACTATGAGAATAAAAGGCAATGTATTGGTGAAGAGCATACAACTAGAAATAAAAAAAAATATATAGGTCCCAGTCTTAGTTTGTTGAATTAGTATGTGATCTTGTGTAAATAACTTTAACAACCTGTAATCAAGATTCTTAACTGTTAATTAATACAAAACCCAAACCACACATTTGATCTAACAGAAAAAAAAATAATAAAATTTGCTGTAATGTGCTTTCTAAATTGTAATATATTGTAAAAATATAACAAATAATTTTATGATGCATCTAAATTTTAAGGGAACACCAGAATTAAAAGACAGCCATGCTACATTTTGGAAGCATCTATGACAAATAATAGATGTTAGGTTAAGAATGTGGGAAGACAAGATGTAGGGAATGATATTCCTTAGCCAGAAAACTGAGGGGTGGTAAGAAAAATAATTATGTTCAATGATATTACTAAGATGTCAGATTAGGAGATACCAGCCTTTACTCCCCACTAAAACAAATATAGATAGCTATTCAGAAACCAAAATAACCCATAGAGGACTCAAGGGTCCATTAAAGAACCTGCAGCAACACAGTGGAGCAAAAAACCATAGTATATCCACTGAGAAAGGATTGCTGATGTGATCAGCATATCTGAGACAACAGAAGTTGGTTAGGAATGAAGAAGAAAGGTGGAGGTTACCAGCACGGTCCCCAGCATCCTGTTCAACAGAGAGCACTAGCATATTTTTCCACTTAGGTAACCAAAAGCTATTTCCACTGAAGAATTCCAAAGAGGGAAGGTGACTGTACACACCCTCTTCCTAGGAGCAGCTGCTGTTATGACGCTTTGGGACTGGAGCCTCCACCTCTCCCAAACCTGCACATACCCCTGAACCCAAAGCCATGGCTTCTCTGCAGTTATCCACAATCTAGACCCTGGCTCTGTAGCTGCAGTGTGCCTTCTCATTCCTCAAACATGAGAACCATCGCCATAGTGAGAAAATATGGACCTTGTCCCCAGAGTCAAGGTCTCTCTGTGCATGCCCAGGCACTGGACAACAGCTCAGCTTCCAGTAAGTACTAGCCTGTGCTCTGAACCCTGGCTCTAATGCTGTAATGTACACACCCTTGCCTCAGACATGAGAACCACTGCCATAGTGAACTAGCTTGCACCCCAGGCCCTGGAGCCAAGGTCTCTCCACACGTGCCCATACTATGGGTATGAGCTCATTCAGCATAGAGAACTATGTGTTTCCCTAACTCCAGAGCCACTATAGCTCTGTGTACATCCGTGCTCTCAACCACAGTTGTTCCAGTGCATCATGAGTACCTGTGCCTCATATACCATTAACCACTCTGCCTGAGCCCCCAAAATTGGTGTCATAACTGTCCCAGACCAGAGTTGTGACACTGCTTTAGACCTCAGCTCTGTGACTAATCCACGTATGCTACTCATCAGACATCGGTGGTGCCACTGCCACCATGAGTGGGCCTGCATGCCAGACCCAGTGACAAGAGGGATCCCCTGAGCCATAACTTCCCTGGTTATGGAAAAAGATATTGGGAGAATTGAGCAGCCATCACCACCAAAAACCCTAACATCCCCTGCTGCCACTGTGGACATCTGTAGTATTATCCACTGAAGATCGCTTAAATCTTTGACATCACCGATGTCAGCTAACAGAGCTACATGGAGACTACATTTCTGCACCCTAACCAGTGCCAGAACTACTGCACCCTACCTAGCTAGTGCCCTTGCACGACCACCACCCCCATGAGGGGAAGGTCTTTCCTAACTGAAATCATCCTATAAAGTATAAAAGAGGTGACTTGTCCATCAAATTTGCAGACATCAACATAAAACAACAAGAAATATAAAAAAAAAACAAGGAGACATATCATCACCAAAAGAACACAATATTTTCCCAGCAGCTGACCCAAGAGAAATGGATATATGCAGACTGCTGGGCAAAGAATTCAAATTCATTTTTACAAGGAAGCTAAGTGAACTTCTATAAAATACAAGGAAACAAATTAATGAAATCAGGAAAACAATAAATAGAAAAAATGCTTTTAGCAGAGGTCAAAAGTCTGTTCCCTGCCTCTGGGCGAAGCTGCAGGGGAGGGGCTGAAGTGCCCCCACTCAACCAGAAATTCTGCACGTGGAGGTGAGGCTGTCTGAGACCTTCAGTCTGCCAGTCTGTAGCAGGCATCACTCCTTTCCACCCTCCCCTACCCCGTGGTTTCTCCCGGGCCTCTGCCAGCAGGCAGGACCCCAAGCCAGCCAAGTTCCCCAATGACTGGGATGAGAGCTGGGAGGTTCCCTGCCCAAGATCCCAGCCTGAGCTGTGAGCATGGCCCTCCCATGGGAGGAGGGGTGCGCAGCCAACCTGCCACAGCTAGGACCCACCCTCATCTGCCCCTGCAGGCACCCACACTTCAGGAAACTAATTCACAAATATCCTGTCTGTGCCCCAGGCAATGTGATTGACACCTGGTTGTACAGGATCTGGCCTGCAGGCCTGCCACCCAGGCCCTGGAGATCAATCCCTTACAATGCCAGGGAGAAGAATGCTGGTCCCAAGTTGCCCACAGGGTGCTCAAGCTGGTTCAATGTCCCTCCGCCTTGGGGTTGGAACCAGTCTGCTGTAGTCACCAGGCAAGCAGCACCAAGAAGGGCTGGCAGGTAGGGAACTCACAGTCTGAGCACCCCTCAGTCTACTGCAGGGCTTCCAAAGGAAAGGTCCTAGCCCCATTCCCTGTGGATGCTTCCAGGTGGTGGCTAAATTGTCTCTCTTCGCAGCCACAGGTGAGGGAAGGGAAGGAGGGAATAAAGGACTAGGTGGAGGAAGATCTGCACACTGATCATCTTTGACCCTCTCTTGAGGAGGCAGTCCACCCAGAATGAATGAGCTCTGGACTCATGCTGATCACCTGAGACCCACTGGACCACTGTAGACGAATGAAAACTTTAACAGAAAGTCTGATATAATTTAAAAAACTAAGAAACAAAAATTCTGGAATTAAAGAATACAATGAATGAAATGAAAAAAATCAGTAGAAAGTATCAACAGCAGAATTGATCAAGCAGAAGAAAGAATCTGTGAACTTAAAGACAGGTTACTTCAAATAGAGGGGAAAAAAGCAAAAAAAAAAAAAAAAAAGAATGAAAAGGTATGAAGAAAGCCGATGGGGTTTATGGGACAGTATCAAGAGCATATGCACAAACAATGAGTGCAATGTGCACCACCCGGGGAATGGACATGCTTGAAGCTCAGATTTGAGTGGGGGGAGGGCAACATACATAAGCTAAACATCTGTACCCCCATAATATGCTGAAATAAAAAACAGAGAGCTATTAATAATATTTAGATCATAAAAGTTTAAAAGTGAGAAAAAGAGAAAAAAAGCAGAAAGCATATTGAAAGATATAATAGCTGAAAACTTACAGAATCTGGGGAAAGATATAAATATTCAGGTATGAAAAGGTCAAAAGTTTCCAGTCAGATTTAATTTGAAAACTATTACACAAAGACATAGTATAATCAGAATGTCAAATTCAAGGACATTTCTAGCAAGGCTGGGGAAATGTTCCTTAATTATTCCCTCAAAAATCTTATATACATTGACCTAGGCAAAGAATTTATGAAGAAGACTGCAAAAACAATCACAGCATCAACAAAAATAAATAAAGGAGACCTGATCAGATTAAAAAGCTTCTGCACAGCCAAAGAAACCATCACTAGAGCAAATTGGCAACCTACAGAATGGAGAAAATATTTACATGCTATACATCTGATAAAGGGCTAATAACTAGAATCCATGAACTAAAAGTAGGACAACCATTTATTTGCTCTGGCGATCCTACTACTGGGCATCTACACTAAGGAAAAAAAAGACATTATATAAAAAAGACATCTTCATTTGAATGCTTAGCAGCACAGTTCACAATTGGAAAGTTGTGGAAACAACCCAAGTGCCCATCAATACATGAATGAATTATTAAAAGGTGGTATATGTATACCATGGAGCACTACTCAATCATAAAAAAATGGTTATCTAGTGTCTTTTGTAACAACCTGGATGGAACTGGAGACCATTCTTCTTAGTGAATTATCACAAGAATGGAAAAACAAACACCATATGTACTCAATACTAAATTGTAACTAATTGATCAACACTTATGTGCACATACGGAAGTAAAACTCAATGGAAATCAAGTAGTGGGGAGGTGGGGATGGGTAAATTCATGCCTAATAGGTACAGTACACACTAACTAGGTGAAGGGCACACTCATAACTTTGACTCAACAGATGCCAGAGAAATACAAAGAATCATAAGAGACTACTGTGAAAAATTATATGCTAACAAATTGGATAATCTAGAAGAAATGAATAAATTACTGGGCACATACAAACTACAAAGACTGAATCATGAATAAATAGAGGATTTGAACTGACCAATAATGAATAAGGAGATTGAATCAGTACTAAAATGTCTCCCAACAGAGAAAAGCCCAGGACCTGATGGCTTCACTGCCAAATTTTTCTGAACATTTAAAGAACAAATGTCAATCCTTTCAAACCCTTCCAAAAATGTAAGAGGAAGGAATGCTTCCAAACTAATGCTATGAGGCTAGTGTTACCCTGACACAAAACCCAGCAAAGACACTCCAAAAAAAGAAAAGTACAAGGCAATATACCTAGTGAACACAAATGCAAAATCCACAATATGATATTAGTAAACCAAAATTCAACAGCGTTGTAAAAGGATCACTCGCTATGATAAAGTGGGAATTATCCCTGGGAAGCAAAGATGGTTAACATATGCAAATCAATAAATGTGATACACCTCATTAAAAAAATGAAGGACAAGAACCATGTGATCATCACAACAGTTGCAGAAAAAATGTTTGACATAATTCAATGTCTTTTAATGACAAAAACTCTTAACCAATGAGGTATATAAGGTATGCTACAGCATAGAGACATGTATGTCAAACCCATAGCTAACATTATGCTCAACAGTAAAATGTGGTAATTTTTTTTCTCTAAGATCAGTAACAAGAAAAGGGATGCATCCTCTCCCCACTTTTATTCACCATAGTATTCAAAGTCTTATCCAGAGCAATTAGTCAAAAAGAAAAGTTAAATGCTTCTAATTTGGGAAGGAAGAAGTTACATTGTTTGTGGATGACACGATCTTATATATAAAACACTCTAAAAACTCAAACCAAAAAAATTTTTAGAAATAATAACAAATTCAGTAAAGTTGCAGGATACAAAAGGAGCATGTATAAATCAGTACATTTTCTATACACTAACAGCAAACTATATGAAAAACAAGTCAAGGGGCCAGGCGCGGTAGCTCACGCCTGTAATCCTAACACTCTGGGAGGCCGAGGCGGGCGGATTGTTTGAGCTCAGGAGTTCGAGACCAGCCTGAGCAAGAGCGAGACCCCGTCTCTACTAAAAATAGAAAGAAATTAATAGGACAACTAAAACTATATAGAAAAAATTAGCTGGGCATGGTGGCGCATGCCTGTAGTCCCAGCTACTCGGGAGACTGAGGCAGGAGGATCACTTGAGCCCAGGAATTTGAGGTTGCCGTGAGCTAGGCTGATGCCATGGCACTCTAGCCTGGGCAAAAAGAGTGAGACTCTGTCTCAAAAAAAAAAAAAAAAAAAAACAAGTCAAGGAAGCCATACTGTTTATGAAAGCTACAAAATAATAAAGTACTTAGGAATAAATTTAGTGGAGATGAAAGATCTGTATACCGAAAAACTATAAAACATTGTTGAAAGGATTTGTAGAAGGCACAAATAAATGGAAATATATCCTGTGTTCATGGATTAGAATAATTAATATTGTTAAAATGTCTACACTACCTAAGGCAATCCACAGATTAAATGCAATACCTATCAGAATTCCAATGACGTTTTACACAGAAACAGAAAAAAACAATCTTAACATTCATATGAAACTAAAAAAATTTTTGAATATCCAAAACAATCTTTAACAAAATGAACAAAGCTGGAGGCACATTACCTAATTTCAAAATCTACTGCAGAGATACAGCAGTCAAAACAGCATGGTACTGGCATAAAAATATTGACAAATGGAACAGAATAGACAGCCAAGAAATATATCCACTAATTTACAGTGAATTTATTTTTGATGAAGATGTCAACAACACACAAGAGGAAGGGACAATCTCTTCCATAAAAGGTGTTGATAAAACTGGATATCTACTTGCAGAAGAATGAAATTAGACCCTCATCTCACACCATACGAAAAATCAACTCAAAATAGACTGAAGATTTAAATGTAAGTCCTAAAACTGTAAAACTACTGGTAGAAAACATAGGGGAAATGGTCCATAACATTGGTCTAGGCAATGATTTGTTGTACATCATCCCCAAAACACAGGCAATGAAAGCAAAAAGTAGACAAATGAAATTATATCAAACTAAAATCTAATGCACAGCAAAAACAAACAATTAACAGCATGAAAAGACAACCTACAGGAGGGGAGAAAATATTTCCAAGCCATACATCTGATAATGGGTTAACATCCAAAATATATAAGGAACTCAGCAACTCAATAGTAAGAAAAGATATAACCCATTTAAAAATGGGCAAAGGACCTACATATATATTTTTCAAAAGAAGTCATACAAATGGCTAACAAGTGTATCAAAAATGATCAATGTTACTAACAATCAGGGAAATTCAAAGTAAAGCCACAGTGAGTTATCACCTTACATCCATCAGAATAGCTAATATCAAAAAGGCAAACCTGGCATGGTGGATCATGCCTGTAATCCCAGCTATTTTGGAGGCTAATGTGGGAAGATCATTTGAGGCCAGAATTTTGAGACCAGCCTGGGCAAAATAGTGAGACCCCATCTCTAAAAAGCATAGACAAAAGCTAAATGTTGGTGAGGATATGGAGAAAAGGAAACCCTTTAACAGTGTGAATAGGATGTAAATTAGTAGAATTATTATGAAAAACAGTGTGGAAGTTCCTCAAAATATTGAAAATAGAACTATTATATGATCCAGCAATCCCACTACTGGGTATATATTAAAAATAAAATCAGTATATCAAAGAAATGTCTGTACTCCCATGTTCATTTCAGTATTTTCACAATAGCCAACACTGATAATCGAGCTACGTGTCCATTGATAAATGATCAAAGAACATGTGGTTTTTATACACAATGGAATACTATACAGCCTATAAAAGAAAGGGAATCCTGTAATTTGCTATGACATGAATGAAGCTAGAGAACATCATGCTAAGTGAAATATGCCAGGCACAGAAACACAAATACTGTAAGATCTCACTAATGTGTGCAATCCAAAGAAGTCAAACTCATTAAAGTGGAGAGTAGAATGGCAGTTGCCAGAGCCTTGGGGTAGGGGAATTGGGGAGATGTTGGTCAAAGAATATATAATTTCAGTTATAAAGAATAATTTCAAGAGATCTATTTTATACCATGATGACTACAGTTAATAGCAATATACTGTATACTTGAAAATTGCTGTAAGACTAGATTTTGGTTGTTCTCACCATAAAAAATGATAAGTGTGTCAGGCAATATATATGATAATTAGCTTGATTTACCCATTCCACAATGTATCCTTGCTGGTTAGATATGTTTCTTGAAGACAGCAGATACTTGGTTTGTATTTTCTTATCCATTCAGCCAGCCTATGTCTCTGGAGTGAGAAGTTCAAACCATTCACATTTATTGAGAGAACTATTAGGTGGGGCAAATTTCTGTTCATCCTGTTGGGTTGAGCTTTGTCGCTTTGTTTTCTCTCTTGAGCAATTGTAGTATCTGCGCTTTGATCTTTAGCTTTTGAATGGCTTTACATTTGTGAGTGTTTATTGTGCTGATCCGTGTGTAACTCTATTTTGAGTACTTCTTGGAGGTCTTGTCTTGTCTTGGTGAATTACCTCAGTCTTTGCTTATCTGAGAATGTCTTTATTTCTCCTTTGTTCACTAAACTTAGTTTTGCAGGGTACAAGATTCTAGGCTGGGCATTATTCTGCTTCAGAAGAGTGAGAATTGGCCCCCAGTCTATTCTTGCTTATAAGGTTTCAGTTGAGAAGTCTTTTGTTAGTCAGGTGGGCTTTCCTTTGTATGTTACTTGTTTCTTTTGCCTTACAGCTCGTAGAAAGGCCTTTTGAGTGGATTTTTTGGTCAATCTGATGACTGCATGTCGTGGTGTCTTCTTGTTTGCATTGAATCTCCAAGGGGTTGTTTGAGCTTCTTGTACCTGAATATCTAGATTTTCAGCAAGGACTGGGAAATTTCCTCTATTATATCTTCAAATAGCTTATCTAACCCTTGCATGTTTTCTTCTTTGCCTTCAGGGATGTCCATAGCTCTCACATTAGGCTTCTTCACAAATCCCACACTTCTCATAGGCTTACCTCTTTTCCCTTATTTCTGTGCCCTATCTCTGTGACTGACTTATTTAATTGGAATTTGTTATCTTCAATCTCTGAGATTCTTTCTTCTGTTTGATCTACCCTGTTCTTCAGGCTTTCCACTGTGTTTTGTGGTTCCCTGAATAAATTCCTTCATTTCCAGGAGTTTGGTTTGATTTTTCTTTAATATGTCAATTTCTTTAGTGAATTTTTCCTCCAAGTCCTGTATTTTTTTGTAGTTTCTTTGTGTTGGTTATCCAATTTTTCTTGCATATCATTGAGTTTTCTTAATGAGTTGAGAAAACTTAACTGAGTTTTCAATCCATGTTTGAAATTCTTCTTCTGTCATTTTAGTGTTCCGAATTTGGTTAATGTCCATTGCTAGAAACCTGGTGTTCCTCTTTGGTGGTGTGCTTTCCGTTTGATTCTTCACACTTCCAGAGTTCCTTCACCGAGTCCTTCCCATCTCGATCAGCCATTGCCTCCCACCTTTCAGTTTTCATTTGGAAAGTAACACGCCACGTGTAGGCTCTGTTCCAGTAGATGCTGTAGGAGCAAGGCAGATCTCAGCTGCTGCCTACCAGCCTTGATGTGTGCACTCCAATGATTGCTTGATCTGCTGCTAGGGGGAGCCGCTAATATGTTGTTTGGGGTTCTTCTACCATAGTTGGGAGGTTCCTCCCGATGAGAGGGGTTACTTGGGGAGCCTGTTTTGCCCTCTTGCCAGGATTTTTGTTCCCTGACCATGGACCTCACTGTTGGCAGCTGACCCGAGGTGGAAATCCAGCCCCAGAGTTGCGATCCTACTGGATGACCTAAACCAGCATGATGAGAAAAGTCACCGTGCTGTCAACTATTGGTCAGAGCCAAGGTCTGGTGGATTCAGGCTAGTTGCAGAAGGAAAGTTGTTTTTCTTGTCTCACCCTACCTCCAGGGGTGGAGCCTACCACTTTTGGCATGAAAGATGCTGTCTAGGGGGAGGGGCTGGTGTCCCAGTCTGCCCCATACCCTAGCACCTGTAAGTCCGCAGGCATTAGCCTCCCAGGACTAGGGAAGTATTTAGAATTCACCCATTAAAACGGGCCTGGCTAGTCGACCATAGGTCATGTAAGGGTGGAGTTGTCGTGGGATTCCCTGGGCTGGGGGAAGGGAGCTGCCTGCCACCATATCACACTGCAGCAGCTGGGTTGTGGACCCCAAAGTGGTGACCTCCCACCCACAGAGCGCTGGCACTGTGGGCAACTGTTCAGGAGTTGGCAGGTGCTGGATCAGGGAGCTGCGTCATCAGGATGCCCCGTTGTCTCCTTCATGTCGCCCTCCCACAATCTCATGCCTGTTGAGCAGGAGCTCTCACTCTTTCTGACCCGCCCTGAGTGGACCTATCTGACTACAGAGGTTTCCAGGTTAGAGTCCCCCACTTAGTGTTCACCTCCATTGATATGGACCCACTTTGTGCCAGAGGTAAGTTTCTGTCTCCAACTACCTCCAGCGGCAGCTCAGACCAGTCCCTCCCCCGCCCAGTGCTGTTCTGGCACAGAGCTCCGGGGAGTTCAAGATGCTTCCCGCTATTGTCTCCTCTCTACAGAGCCCCAAGTCTCCTGCCAAGATTTTGCACTGACTTCAGGCAGGTCCCTGTCTGAGTGGGCTTGGAGGTCAGTGGGGAAGCAAGACATTCTCCTATGGGTCTGAGCCCACTTCACTCGCTGGCCAAGTGGGCGCAGCCATCCCATGCTCTATTCTGTATTGTTTGACTTGCGCTCTCCAGATTTCATGATCGTATCCCCGGTTCGCCTTTTTTTTCCTGTTGTGTGTGTCCCATGCTGATTCTCTGCCGATTCACAACACTGCTCTTGCGGAGGAACGATCCGCTCATGTGTAGCAGACGGAGATCTGTGCCTCTTTCTCTGGGAGAAGGAATCCAGGAGGTTACCTTTACCCTGCCATTTTTTCTTCTACGAGGAAAAATATTTAAAAAAAAATAAATTTAGTAAATTAGCTCTTGGTGATTGGATTTCTTTTAAATAACTTTATAGATAATTGGCTTGTTTCTGCCTATGAGGTGACTTTTTTCATATATATGCTGAAACTTCAATAAGTTTATTTTTCCCCTAGACATTATAAATAATGTATTACCTGATATATATCCCCCTTACTTGTATAGATAAAATAAATAATTCTCACAATAATTCTGCACCATATATTCAATGAGTGAAAAAGTCAGGACTCATACCTAAGCTCTCTGACTCCAAGTCTAGCGCTCTTTTCTCTTACTTTACCACAGTTCCTCAAGTCACTGTGAGTACATGCCAACTGGCTCTTTTGTTATTAGAATGATATTGGTACTAGCAAGTAATTCTTAAAGAGCCATATAACTATTACACTGAGCTAGATATTGATTACCTGGAATTTGAAGATAAACAGCACAATTTAATCCCTTTAATCTCTATACCTATCATGTTTAATTTATGGCACCATCATCACCTGTACAGGTTTAAGACTGTGAAAAAAGATAGCTATTAGTGTACTCAATTTAAATATTAAGTAATTGAGTTAGATAAAGTTTCAGAGACTTGAATAGCTTGGTGATTTAATATTTGTATTGAGAGAAAAAAAAATCTCTTTCTGGTTGTTACCCTGAAGTTTTTATATCTGAGTCTTTTTCATCTGAGTTTATTATTGGCATATTATTTACATCTCCAGTATGATCTTTACATAAAGTAGGCAAGAGGAAGCATTGCTGAGTTGGCAGTAGCGGCCATAATCATCATTAGCAGAAGCACTGCCCTTATCATATTAGCACTTACTGAGCTCCTAACATGTAACAAGCACCATGCTAAACATTTTAGGTAGATTAGCTTACTTGAGTCTTGCCACAACCCTATGAAATGGGTGTTGTTATTACCCCATGTTGCAAAGAAGGAAATCGAAGTTCTAAGTGGTGACATTACTTGCCAAAGGTTACAGATTATTAAGCGGTAACCCTCTAAGACAATTATTAAGTAACTGAGCTGGAAGTACAATTTAGGTAGTTTCAGTTCAAAACCTCTGTGTCCTTTACTAAATTTGGTCAACAATGGCAGGAAATGTGTAAGTGGCAGCACATGCTATTAAAATATACCTTTGCATGTTAATGTAAAATTGTCTCATATTATGTAGTATAAACAAGAAAATAAGACAATGTTAACTACCATTTATCCAAATTGGGGCTTGTATGTATCAAATTTTGCCTACAAACGTATCAAACAAAATTGTGTGCCTTCTCTGCTCAATTACTTGTTTGTTGACAATAACAGTCCTTCTATTAACTTTTTGTGAGAAGTCTTTGAAATGCAATTAATTAACCACATAGCCTTTTGCTTCAGTTTCCCCATCCACTAAATGAGGAGAATAATGACACCTACCTCTTATAGTTATTTGGAGAAGTAAATGAATGGTTATATATAAAACATTTAGTGCTGGACACAGTAAAGACTGAATAAATGTTAGCTGTTATTGACTTCCTTTCTCTTTTCCTTACTACCATTATTATTTTATTCCAGGCTAAATCCTTAAGTGTACATTATATCAATTTAACTGTCATACATGTACTAATTTATTTCTGCTACTCTTGTTGTACTAGGAGTCTATTTAGCTGAGGGTTATTTCAATTTAAATTGATTTAGGAGCTGATTGGATAGACTCCTCCTCTCCTAATTGATTGCACCAGAAATCATTTCGTATTAGTCAATAAAAAAGACACTTAGGAAAATTGTGCTTCATTTTGCTGGGTCCTTTCTGCTGGGCAGTGTTTCTTAACTTTGTCTCATCATAAGAATCACCTGTGACACTTGTTAAAAATATAGATTTTAAGATCCCCCTCCAGTCCTACTGAATCAGAGCCTTCTGGGGTGGCAGGGTCCTAGGAATGAATGAATATATATATTCATATATATATAAAATAAAAAACCCTTGGTGATTCTTGTGGACAGGGAAATCTGGGAAACACTTCTCTAAGGAATTGCAAGTATGTGTGACCTTTGAGATTCATAATCCATTTTTAAAGGATTTTGACTGTTATGAAAGACAACCATGAAACTAGGAAAACACTTTGCGGAGGAATCCATCATTGAGGAAATAATAGGATACTCCTCAAAGCTGAGAATACTCCTGACAACGGATCTTTTTGGAAAAGCCCATATGTAAAAGGGTGATTAAAAATATCAGTTGTGTAAGTATGAAAGTATTATATAATCCATTGTTATTTTTCTGACATGGGATATATGCAGCATTTTAAATAATTAGATATTTTTATGTAGTAGTGCAGAAAAGCTTATATAATGAATTGATTGCTATGACAGATGTCTGCTACATCACATAGACCACACATTATATTATTTTTTACAGAAAAGCAGAATTTTCTCTAAGACAAGTCTTGTATTGTCTCTGGGGTTGGGCTACTAGATGCACATAGAAACTTGCTGTAAGGCAATTTTATGAGAAGACTCAAGGACAGAGTGCAAGTGAGCTTCCCAACATGCAAATATTTATCCCATGTCTAAATCTTTGATGATCTTAGAACAAAAATGTCCAATACTGCTTTCTGTAGTTTTCAAAATTCAACAGAGTTAAAAAGAAAAAAGAGATTCGCCTATGTTGTTGATGTATTGAACCATTCCTATATAAGAAACATTTATTAAGCTCCTTCTGTCTAGTAGTTTGTCAGACACTATACAAACATACACCTTAGGGTGAGAAAATAAATCTTCATGAAGGTATGTTGATGACAAAAGCTGGAACTCATAAGCTGAGCCAGAATATGGAGAGTAATTTTCATGAAATAGAAAAAATAAATAAATCCATCACAACAGTCTTACATATTTATTTTTTATTACTATTCACATTAAAATGTAATTGAGGTTGTTTTTAGATTTTGGCTAAATGGCAAAATGTTAATCAAATATGTAATTGAAAACTGATCAGCTCATATTTAAGGAAACTCTTCTTTGTCTTTTTCTTTTATAGCTTTGATCTCCATCTCCAAAGAAGTATCACCATGGAGTGGTGGTGTAGTCAAAATAATCATATAAGCAAAGGCCATATAAGGCTATATAAGTCTACAGTGTTTGGAAAGGCAAAAGATTGGTTCAAATTGTGGGAATCTCCAGAAAATTCTCCAAGCACTTCTTTTGGTTGTGTGAGAATACCTCCAAATAGCATAATTTAATTCCACATTATCTGCTCAATTCATTAAATATCTATTTACATCTCGTGCTGCAATTGCAAATTTAATTTTGATGGTGATGATACCTACCATTTAGTGAATGACTATTACATGCCCAAGAACTTCCAGGCAGTTTCAAAATATTCAATACCTCTTTGCAGTTTATTAAATTTTATACATACTCACTGAAAACATTTTTTGTATACTATTACTAATAATACTAATATAGATTTCATGATATTTTATAATACTTAATACATGTCAATATTTTTCACATATACTAAATCTTGATAGGAATAGCAACTTTTTAAAAATTTTATCTCTAATTGGCAAATAATAATTATATATATTTATGGGGCATGGTGTGATATTTTGATTCATGTATACAAAGTGGAATGATTAAATCAGGTTAATAAACAAATCCATCATCTCATGTACTTATCATTTTTAGTGGTGAAAACATTTAAAATCTACTCTTTTAACAATTTTGAAATATGCTATAGTAAATAAAATAGCAACTTAATGAGGGAGATAGTATAAGAAAAATCAAAACAAAAAAAAATAGCTTTTAAATGTGTGCTACCTAAAATAAAACTGCATCTATCAAAGTGATGAGTAAAAAGGGAATTCCGAAAGTGCCAGGACTGAAATGGTACTAATCTATTTGGTGAGATTAATATTGTTCGTCTGTAAATTCAGATATTATAGATGACTTATTGCATGTGGTTCTTTAATAGTCATTCAGAAAACTTTGGCCTAGAGCCAATCTTCCAATATGATGTGACGGAAATTTCTATTTGGCATTATCTTATGTCCAAAAATAGTACTACATAAATGTCTCAGATACTGTTGTTAAAGGTGCAGGCTTTTGGTTTATAAACATCATCTCAATGGGATCCTCTTTTAACTTCAGTTAAAATGGTCTGCAGTGGTACATGTCTACCTGATAACAACCACGCAGTACAAGGATTAGAGATGTTGATGAATGGGGATTTTTATGCCTCACTTCAGTAACTGTAATGTTTATAAGTACAATCTATTTCTGCATTAATAGAACAATTACAGTTAATAAAAATGCATTTTACATCATTGACTATATTAAAGTACTTACACTGTGAAGGACACTGTTAAGCTATGCTATAGGTCTATGCTCAAATCATATTGGGATTTGAGTTACCTCAGCAGTATATAGCAGCAAACAAAGGCATGTGACAGCTATAGCTATATATGATATGTTCTATGGTGAATCTAATTATTTTGAAGGAGAGTAGTATTAGCCAATTTTACTGGTGAGTTATTTTTAATTATATTAAAATCCTTATAGATAATTATGGAGTAAGCATTTGATAAATGTAAAAGTTGAGGGAATTATGAACTTGTGGGGAGCTGAGAGAGTACAAAGGACATAGATTTATCTATTTGATTGTTTTTGGCTTTGATATAGCTTAAGTCTAGTTCAATTAGGGATGGTAATGGTCATT
The DNA here is from genome assembly GCA_004363605.1 of Indri indri. NCBI lineage: Eukaryota > Metazoa > Chordata > Mammalia > Primates > Indriidae > Indri > Indri indri. Next base: position 36,091 of record RJWJ010007921.1, on the reverse strand, counting down.
AAAATGCTGGTGTGTAGGGACACCATAGCGTAGGAAGTCTCCATAGTCCACCTATTCTATTTCAAAATAATAGTTGATCATGCCCATGAGGATAAGATTTGGCATATGATGCTATTAAGTTTGTATAACTCAGAGGTGTTTGTAAGGGTTGTTTTCTGTATTTATGAAAGAAATGGCCAGGTTAATAGTCTCTCAAAGTTATTTTCTGTGTTTGTGGAAATACACTTAAGATTCTACCTTCATGTGGGGCATAAATGTTTTTTTTGTCTTTCTTCCACTGGGGTCCTCTCTAGCCTGATCCTTGGCCTGTTTGTACTGTGGAAGAAATATGCTGTTGATTTTCCAAAATAAATATCTATAGAAAGGAACAATCTGCGTTTCCCAGAGAACATCCTCATTGCTGTGCAGTATGGATGGATAGTCATTCATGTTTTTAACTTTTGGAACTCCCTTAGTATTCGTGTCAGGGATAATGTTTCATTTAATTGGCCAGGAGCTTGAGGAGTTTCATAAATGAACAAAATAAAATGCCAAAAGGCCATGGTGAAAACTTCTGGGCAGATTATTGATGAATGCTTGAACAAAGGTGAAGCAAATTTCAAGTTTTGGCTTTTGGCATGCACTCATTGCATTACTTACCATCAGTAAATATTGATTATATGCCATTGCCAAATGAATGGAATTTGGAGTGGTGTTACTAAAGTGAGACTTAGGATAAGTCATTTCAAAGGGAACTAAAGTGAGTTCTACTTAATAATTTGATCACAGGTTGCAGAGATAAAAAGATTATCTCTGGTTTCCTCAATGCATTTACAAATAGTCAATAAGAGGGTAACTTCAAAGTCTGGTGTGTTGATTTCATTTTCAATCTTCCTAAAGTTGACCTGGTTTACAGTAAGGTGTTCCTTTTCTAAAGGAAATTAATTTGGCTTTATTGAAATAACTAATTAACTATAACTATTAGGTCATTAAATATGAAGTATCTGATTTTGAATCAAAAGTTTAGTTTATTATATCTCAAGCAAGAAGCTGTATAATCAATAAAAGTATGAGCCTAAACTATCGACACAGTTTTGCCATCTTTACGGTAGCTCATTTATGCCAGCGGTGAACAAGCTTGGAGAACAAGTAGCGATGAAATCACAAAAAATGTTTTTCACAGCTTGTTGAGAATTGTATATTTTTCCTTGCAAGAAGTGGTCCAAAGTATGGAAGTAGTGGTTCAAGGTCTGGTAAATATGGTGGATGACAGAGAATTCCCAAGTTCAACTTCTTTAGTTTGAACAGCATTGTTTGTACAACATGTGGTCAAGCATTGCCTTGCAAGAGAATTGGCCTGTCTCTGTTGACCAATCTTGGCTGCTTAATGGCAAGCATCCTTATCGTTTTGTCCAATTGGTTGCAGTAAACATCTGCTATAATCAATTGACCAGGTTTATGAAGCTGTAGGGGATAATACCGGCACTGAACCACCAAATAGACAACATTAGCTGTTTTTGATGAATATTTGGATTTGGACTGTGTTTTGGCGCTTTGTCTTTATTCCACCATTGTGCTGAATCCTTACAATTGTCAAAAAGAATCCATTGTTCATCACACATAACAATATGGTATAAAAATGGTTCACCCTTATGTCATGACAGCAAAGAAAGGCAAGCTTCAGGACGATTTCTCTGCTGATGCTTGTTTAATTCATGCAGAACACATCTATCCAGCTTTTTTAACTTGCCACTTTGTTTCAAACGGTCCAGTATTGTTGGAATAGTAACCTCAAACCTTGCTGCTAATTCACCCATAGGTTGAGATGGATTCACTTCCACTACAGCTTTTAGCTCGTCATTATCCATCTTGGTCTCAGGCCACACACATGGCTCATTCTCAAGATTAAAATCACCACAACAGAATTTCTTAAACCATTGACATACTGTGCGTTCATTAGCCATGTCCTTCCCACACCCTTCATTGATGTATCGAGCTCTCTGTGCTTCATTGGTTCCACTACGGAACTCAACTCACATTCGAAAATAACACTAATGTGTGACTTATCCATGGTTTCATAAAAATTGCTTTAAAAAAATTGGAAGATAATCACAAGACTAAATGTGCATTTGAAAGACTGAGGATGTACCTTCGCAATAAAAATAAAACTAGAAGTGTCAAAGTGAAATATCAGAGATATCAACTGTCATACTTAGCACTTAAGGAAATCAGACATTTCATACTTTAAAACCTAAAATCATACCAGGCCAGCAACCATGATTTTTCAATTTAAAGCTCAGGGATGTGCCAGGGGACATACAGATTTTTTTTGCCTCATTTCCCTCAGCAAAGAGACTTTAAAAAGTGGGCATTGAGTTAATACATGCACATTTTAATGGGATGACTAGAAAACAGTTACATCTGAAAGGCAAAGTACTTTACATTTTCATAACCCAGTTTGTACATCTTTCCAGCACAAAGATACCTGTACTTGACCAAGAGATTTATAAAAATATTAAAAAGTTAGAATGCTCTATTTGAATAAATGCAACTGAAGGTCAAAGTTTTAAAATGAAAAAGGCCTGTCTTAGCAAGGGGATAATATGCATCCAGAGAAGATTAGTTCTGGCTTGGAAGATGGGAAGGTTTGCATTTATTTCTGTGAAGGGGCTTGTTCATTTTTGCTGAAGAGTAACCATGTTAAATATTAGTAATGAGGAAGAATGGCTAATACATTCATTAATTGGATCCTGTTATATTGTCTTCTACTCTAAATATTTAATCACCATACTCACCTATTCTTTAAACATTTCTACATATCATTTTTAAAAATTCATCAAAATTAATCAAAATACTGGGGATAATTTAATGGGACTTTGGTGAGGGCAAAAATTTCTTGGTTAGTTATTAATTTGTACAAGAATCTAAAATAAAATACAGACTTTCATATTGGAATCATTAATAAGGTCAAAGCTGTCCTATAGGTCATTTGAGGATTCTTACAGGCTGTTGTCAGTATGTGAACCCCACAATGGGAACTACTAGAATAGTCCCCATTAATAAATGAAAATTTATCACTGGTATGTTTAAATTTCATAAGGCTTGGATATGTTTGCAATGACTCTGATTTAGTCAATATTTTCAGATACTAGTTATATTTAGTTAACACAATAAATGCTCCAGCAACTGCTAATTGTCCTCCCATGCTGTGGCTATTAGTACCTGTTCAATCATTATTACATCAAATTTACATGAATATATTTTAGTGCAATGCAAAACATTATAGACTTAACTTTAGAATTATCCAATAATCTGTACCAAATGATACCTTTTTGTTTATTTCATTGGATTTGTAGACTTTAAAATTTTACTAATAAAATGCATATTAAATTATACATACTTATTTTATCTGTTAGTATCTTTGTTGCACAATATGATCTCCTTCACATGTAAGGCAGAAATAGATTAAAAATATAATATGTTTGAAATGAAGAGGCCTTGGAGATCACCTGGTTATGGTCCCTTGATAATACATATGAGAAAACTGAGGCCCTCAGAGATTAAGTATCTTGCAGGTATATGTTTTGCAGAGACACATATGGCTATCGGAAATGGAAACTCTAATTCTATTATCTGTTGAAGTTTAGAATGTCAATTGGTTTACATGTGAATGAAACTTTTTGTAACTAAACGTGCCTAGAATAAATAGCAGGTCTAAATTTCAGCTTGCTTTGTGAGAATTTGAAAAGTTTTTTTTTTTTCATTTCTCAGGGGTACAGCAGGCTCTTTTTGAAATGTATTTATTGTATAGAGGAAGAATGGGAATGCCCATGACTTGAGCTAAGCCACTCCCCATAAGTGGGATAGCTACATCTAAGGGGAACTTGGAGAAGGAGGGGTCAATTCATTCTTAGTTTGCCATATTTTTAAGGTAAAAATACTTAACGATGGCCCCAAATTATCAATAGGTTTTATCCCCACTCCATAATTTACAAAATACACATAGGAAATACTGAATGAGCATGTCAAATGACTTTTCTCACCTGATCTTCCCATAGCTTTGGGATTGTTTTAAGTCTCAGAAGAAGTAGATGGTGCTCTGTTTGTACTAAGGCACATAGTGAGAAGAGTAAAATTGTGAAATAAGGGTGGATGGCATATCCTCTCTTAAATATGTTGATCCCCTCTTACCTTGTGAGTATAAATCCCTGGCACCATGCCTCTAGTATTGAGGGTATGCAGAAGGAAAATGAGAAAGTTTTAAATTAGATCATGTTTCTTTCCTTCTCACACAGGTGTCTCTTTCCCTCCCTATCTTTCATCCTGGAGGGACTTCAGTGTTTGCTGATAGTATAAGAAAGAAAAGAACACACACATAATCCAGAAGAATATTTTAATTATTTTGTTTATTCAGATTCAAATAATAAATTTCAACCTGTACCAATGTTCATAGGGTAGTTAAATAGAGAGGGACACTATCCATGAGTACACAGTTTCGTTTCTCAGATTTTGTAGTGCCTGATATGATCATTTCCTCAGCCCCAGAAACTATCCCCTGTGGTAGTTTTAATTCCTATTATTTCTGTTATAAATTCTTACCTTATTTTATGTAAAAGTTCTAGTATTAATTTACAGTTATTTTATTACACCCAAGTTAATGCTGGTTAGGGAAAAGAGAAAGCTCAGATGCCAAGATTTGGTAGTAAGAAAATATATTATGAGAGTGGTCTACCATTTAAGTAGAATATATAAAACTGTGGCATTTATTACAGTGAAGATTAAAGTCCTGATGGCATGTTTTATATATCTTATTATGCCAAAGGAATATTTCTAACTTTGTATGCCCTAAGATGTCTCCTTCCAATACCTAAACATTTGAGGTAACAGACTCCAAGAACAGATGGGAAAATTTCTTCCAATCCCCAAGTGAACTAACTCATTATTTTAAACTGAGTGTTTGCAATAAGATGCTCTGAGCTTCCTTAGAATGAGTCAGCCTCATACCCCTCTCACTCACTAATTTTTGGAAGGTTTAAGAATGGCCAATAGGCAAATTCTGCTCTTCAGCTTAGGAAGAGACACTCTTTCTTTCTCTCGATGGTCTTTTCCTTAGATTGGTTTTGTATGTATCTTCTGACCATTGGATTGAAGATCTCCAGTGCCAGGTTTTGGTTATGAACATAAAGTAAAGGGGCCAATAATGTGACTCACTTTGTATTGGGTCTAGATAACTTAGTTCTTCCTATTATAGACAAAGGTCATCTTTGCTGTTGTTTTTAGGTTAATGTGGTTTTCTGGTGCAAGGAAATCTGCATTAATGTTTGGGGTTATGTGGAGTTAGTAATAAACATTTTATATTTATGGGTATTTCACTGATGGACATTTAATGTTCAGAAATTTAGCAGGGATATCTGGTGTTATAATTGTTCACAGAATAAACTTTGAAGATTCTATCCATGGTTATTTTTTTCTGGCAAAATTAATATCCATACTTTTGCTGAACTACATGTTGGAATTTCAAAACAGTTTGAATTTTTGACTTTCAATTATGAGTTTTTAAAAGGGACTGGTACAGTGGGGTAAAGAAAAGACATGAGGTAAATCTGGAAGAAAGATGTGGGAGGTGAATTAGGGTAGATGGGGCTATATGTAGAATGAATAGTTAGGGCATATGGACATACGAATTACTTTTCTTTTAGTGAAGATCATTTGTGCATTGAGAATTTTTAGGAGTGACAACTCAGTTATTGTTGAACTGAAACACACATTTTTAAAAAATTATATTCTTGGTAATGGGTTTTAAAATGACAGGTACTGCTGTTCATTTATCCTTTTACAGAAAGTGCACTTTAGATTTACCAATTGTACTCAGTGGAGCCGACTAACCTTGTACACACAACAGTAGACCCCTGTCTCAAAAGCATTGAAAACCAGGTCTGTGACATTTAGAAATACACTTATGTTTAAAGATTCCATTTTAGTCCAGTTTTAAGTGTTTTTTAATGACATCTCTTAGGGTTATGCTTATATTTCATTGGTACTTCAAGTGGTAATTCTTTCCCATAAATTGTCTCTTTGGGTAATATTTTTGCCATTTAATAATCCATTCAATGTAGAGATGAACACTTATGACCAAATAGAACAATAGTATATAATGTAGTAGTAGAAAAAGTTAAGATTTACAGTCACTTCTCTCTAATTCTGCCCATAAAACAACTTGAGCATGTAGAAATGGTAGTTTCAGAAGAAAAACAGGTCCCAGAAGCAACAAAAAACAGACAAAAATCCATGAGACTTCTTAAGATCCAAAAGCATTAGTGACTATAGTCTGAAATTCTGACGTTGGAAGTAAATTTTCTCTTGGACAATGACATTTTAATTTATTTTCTTCATTTTTTCTCTTTAAAAAAGTTAATTCAGCACCATCAAAGTATTTATGAAATGCTTTGTTTAATCAGTCATTTATGTCATGGGGAAGAGCCATCACTAGAGATTTACTCATGCTTCACTTGATTTAGTACTGGTAATAGTTTAAAACTTGTTTTTTTAGGAAACTAATTACTTGAAATAGATTTCTGTAAAAATATATAGTAAAATGTAGTATTTCCTAGTTGAAACCAGTTTAGTGCCAATGTAAATCTTATAGAGTGCTTATTTCTCTTGGGACACAGAGTGTACACTAGATTTAAAAAATGTGGAATAAAATTCTTCTTTATTCAGACTCAATTTTCCCCAGCAGCAGAATTGTCAGATGAACATAGCTATAAAATAAGAGGGTTATTGGTTTATTTATGTCAGGACTATTGCTGTACTTCAAGGGATTTTAATGTGGATTTGGAATGTAGTTGAAAGTTTAACCAGAGTCTAGACGAACCAAACTCACGATTAATATAGATTTAAGCTGTATCTATTTTTCGTATAAGACAATTTTATAAACAAGTGCTAACATCAGTGATTTAGTCAAGAATATGGCTATCTGGACTTGGAAAATCGTCAACATAATCACCTAATAATCTCAATCTCCATGCATAAACCCGATGTTGAGAACAATGACCCTGCTTACTTATGAATGATTCCTTTACCAAAGAAATAAAATGGGTTCCAGATCAAACTTACTGAGGCAGAAAAGTGAATTGAGTTTAGAACAAAATAGTGCTGAAACAGATATTTCCATTTGTCTCTCATTTAATAAATATATATAACTTATATTTTGTCTTTTCAACTTTTAGGATATATATTATGTTATTTTTTAATTTTTTTTTATTTCAGCATATTATGGGGGTACAGATGATTAGGTGGCGTATGATGCCCTTGCCCCCCTCCCCCCCAAGTCTGAACTTCAAGTGTGTTCATTCCCCGGGAGGTGCACATCGCACTCATTGTGCATATGCCCATCCCCTCCTCCCCCCTCCCCCCCTGCCCAACACCCAATAGATGTTATTCTTACATGTGCACTTAAGTGTAGATCAGCTAATACCAATTTGATGGTGAGTACATGTGGTGCTTGTTTTTCCATTCTTGGGATACCTCGCTTAGTAGAATGTGTTCCAGCTCTATCCAGGAGAATACAAGAGGTGCTAGATCACCATTGTTTCTTAAAGCTGAATAGTACTCCATGCTATACATATACCACATTTTATTAATCCACTCACGTATTGATGGACACTTGGGTTGTTTCCACATCTTTGCAATTGTGAATTATGCTGCTATGAACATTTGAGTGCAGGTGTCTTTTTCATAGAGCGACTTTTGTTCATTTGGGTAGATGCACAGTAATGGGATTGCTAGATCAAATGGTACTTCTACTTGTATCTCTTTAAGGTATCTCCATATTGCTTGCCACAGAGGTTGCACTAGTTTGCAGTCCCACCAGCAGTGTATGAGTGTTCCTATCTCTCCGCATCCAGACCAACATTTATCGTTTTGGGACTTTTTGAAAAGGCCAATCTCACTGGAGATAGATGATATCTCCTTGTGGTTTTGATTTGCATTTCCCTGATGATTGGAGATGTTGAGCATTTTTTCATATGTTTTTTGGGCATTATTCTGTCTTCTTTTGAAAAGTTTCTGTTCATGTCCTTTGCCCACTTTTTGATAGGGTTGTTTGATTTTTTCTTACTGATTTTTCTGAGTTCTAAATAGATTCTGGTTATCATCCCTCTGTTGGATTTGTAGCATGCAAAAATTTTCTCCTATTCTGTGGGTTACCTGTTTGCTCTTGTGACAGTTTCTTTGGCTTTGCAGAAGCTTTTTAATTTGGTCACCATACACTGGGGAAAAGAATCTTTATTCAATAAATGGTGCTGGGAAACTAGATAGCCACGTGTAGAAGACTGAATCTGGATCCACACCTCTCCCATCTCACAAAAATCAACTCACGCTGGGTCACAGATTTAAACCTAAGGAGTGAAACTATTAGAATTCTAGAGGAAGTTGTTGGAAATACTCTTCTAGACATTGGACTAGGCAAAGAATCTATGAAGAAGACCTCAAGGCAATTACAGCAACAACAAAAATAAATAAATGGGACCTAAGCAAATATATTATTTTATTTTGACTGGTTTGTAGGAAAGACAGACCAGAAGCAGCCAAGGTTATATCTATATTTTGCAGACATTGATTTCTAAATAAACTACACAATTATTTGATGGGTATCTTTAGAAGGAAAGATCTAAAATCATTATGAGGAACCAGTCATTCTAATCCAATGCTGGTGATGGATTCAAACAAACGATGAACCTAGAAATGCTATTTTGGGATATATCAACAAATGAAAATGAGCAGGTCCTTCCCTCTTTCCTTCCTTCCCTACCATTTTTCAAAGAAATATTAAGCTATTCATAAAATAACATCTAGTTCCATACAATGCAAATAAAGCACAATAAGTTGAAGAAAAAACAAAGATGGGAAACCTATAAGTTCTCTGGGAAGGAAGAAACAATTACTTAAGAATGTCAACTGTGTCATCTTGGCAGTCTATATATTTTTCATAGCTGATAGAACAAGCAAATGGCCTATTATGTTATCATAGTCACATTTGGACCTATTAGGAGTTCATAAGTGCCTAAGGCTTAATTTTACCTCCCTCCTAACATTCTTGAATTGACATATTAGTTTGGGAATATGTTCATTTCCTAATTCATGTTCTTTCTGCTTTCGGCAACTTTAAAGTGTTATAGTAGTAAGATATTTAACAATAGGGTGATTTTCATCAAGGACTAACTTTCATGCTGCCTTTATTCAACATGGTAGGCTAACTATTAATACTTTAACAAACAATTCCCAATTTCAGTGATTTAACACAGTAAATGTTCAATGTTTATGTAAAAATCTCATGTGAATCAGTGGGTCTCTGTCTAGCAGTCATTTAAGTACCCATGGTCCTTCCAACTTCTGACTCCTCTTTCTTCTAGAGTCCAAGAGTACTCTCCATTCAGCTGGTAGATAAGGATAGAGAAAGAGTACGAGGTATTGTGTGAGAGGTTTTATTAGTCAAGTCCAAAAGCAGTATACATTACTTCAATCCACATTTTATTGTGAAGAATTCAATAATTTGATTACACTTGACTTAAAGAGAAGCTGGGAAATGTAGTCCAGCTGTGTGTCCAGGTACATAAGGAAAGCATCTGTTAAGCAACTACTGAAGCTCTGCTTTATTCACTTCCTTGGGGGAAGTAAATTCTCCTCTTAGGACTCTTTTAACATTAAGTACCACACCTTGTTACATAGAATTTTTTTTTCTCTGCACTGTCTTTCATACAAGCATGTAAGTAAGGTCACCATATAATTTATTGTCCATACTAGGATACTTTTGTAAAAGGGAGTGATATTAATAATGTTGAAACAATTGTCATAAACAATTATTGTCTTGGGGGAACTAGGACATATATCTATCCTACATATAGACCATAATTACCTTTAAGCTAGGACAAGGGTTATTTATATATCCCACAGTGTCGAGCACTCAAGTGATCAATAAACACCTGGAGGTTTGAAATCACTAATGGAATGAAGTCTCCAAATAAAATTCTGTTTCCTTTGAGGATGAGCTTCTGTCATTTTTTTCTTTGTGACTTCATCACCTGAAAAAACAAAAACTGAAACTATAGTTAATTTCAAGAGCGATTGTCATTTAATCATTTAACATCAGCTAGGATCTGCTTGCCGTAATGTATTGAGCATAGTGGCTACTTAAAAGCAGTAAGTTGTTTATGTCACTATGATATCCACCACTGGGCAAAAACAGTGATAATAGCAATTCATATAATTCGTATGTTTTCATAAAGCTATACTTTCTGCTATAAAATTGTCATGACATAGGTGAAGTACAAATTGACAAACTGTCTTTGGATTTTGATATTAACAGGGACAAATAAGAGCGTATTTAGAGGGAAATTATTAAAATGGAATAAGGATTTAAAACTTTATGATTTTTTAAGAAAAAATTCGTTGGAAAAAAACTAGGGATTTTTGGACTGGAAAAGATAAACCAAAGGATGATCACAGTAATTATAGTGAAAAGTTTAAAGAGGAGAAAGGACTAGATTTCTTCAAGGGGTATAACCAGAACCAGTGGGTAGAAGGTAAAGGGAGGAAGGTTCATGGCTATATATTGAGGAAGAAAAAGACACAGCTTACATAGGATTGAGTTGTCTCAGGAAGGAGTGAGTTGGTGTACAGGTTGGCCAAGTAACTGGTGGCGACGTTACAGCAGTAATTTAAGCATTGTATTAGCAGGGAAAGTTAAAATATAAGATATTAGTATTCTAAATTGACATGAGGTTAACTAATTTTCTTTGATTATCATCATAAAGGGACAGTACAAATGGTATATCTAGTTCCTCATGCTTTCATTGAGTATATTAACTCTTAAAGATTCTCCTTAGTTGGACAAGATCACTGACACTACATTACATGCTTCCAAAAGCCTCTAAGGCTTGTTTGCTTTACTCTGACTACCTTTTCATGCAACAGTTCATCTTAATCTTCAGGGTAGGTATGATTTGGAATAATATTCAAATAAGATAATATGAATCCAGGGAAAATATTACATACTTAAATTAATTCATTATCTTCTATAATATAATGTGTATTATTGAGAAAACTAATTATTCTTTCTTTTAGTCCACAAACCAAATCTACCTTGCATGGAAAGTATGCTTTGGCTGACATTAAGATAAAACCATCACTTTGAAGCAGATACTTCTATGTAAGGAAAGAGTAGAAAACCTATAAAATTGTGTAAAAAAGCCACTGAATTGATGGCATTTCTCAGTGGTGTAGGTTCCATCATGCAATGATTCAGATAAGAAGATATAATGTTTTATTAATCTAGAGATACTGCCTATCACATCAAATAGACACCTCTCACAGTTAACACCATTTAGTAAAGCAAGGAAAATTATTCACTCAGTATTATAATAATCAATTTTCTTTTTAGCTCAGTGTACAGAATTCATCTTTGAGGGCTTGATTGAAAGCAATATGCTATGAATGAAACTTGATACACAATTTTAGCAAATTAGTGTCTGTTTCTATATTGGATGCCCCCACTTCAAGGGCCTTTCCCAAAGTCCTACAATGTCATTATGAAATTGAAGATAGGCCACAGGCAGGCTGACTAGGCCATGTCTTCATAAAGCTTTTTTGGATGGTCCTGGTATCTACCCAGTTTTAAAGAAAACATGACTTTTTAGCAAAATTGTGATATAAGACAAATTGTACTAGTTCTTATCTCATATCTCCTTTCAATTGTGCTTTTTTGTCAGAAATTTTATCTCTCACTCTGGCTGTTGAGTCCAAAGCAACATTCTGTTCTCAGGACATGTTATTTTCTTCTATTTCTTTTCCCTTCCACATTTCCCACAAGGTGTTTCCCTTGTATGTCCTATTCCCAGAGATGTTTGATCTCTGCTAGGGAAAAGAAACAATTTTGAGGTTGGATGCATGCTCCTTAATTCATTATCAAGTACTCCTTGGAGTTTTATTATTTTTCCTCTTTGTCGAATGAAATAACTTAATTTTTTTTTACCTTTATATATATTTTTTTTATTTCAGTATATTATGAGGGTACAAAGATTTTGGTTATATTTTATGTCTTTGCTTGGTTGCTACCCAACCAAGGATTAGAGGCATGTCCTAACCCTCTACAATGCTCACAGGTTCCATTAGTTGTGAGTTTACCTACCTCTCCCCATGTCCCTTAATCCCTGGAGAATATTACTACCATGTGAGCACCATAATGTTGATCAGTCAGTGCCAATTTGATGGCGAGTACATGTGGAGCCTATTCTTCCGATCTTGTGATACCTCACTTCAGATAATGGGCTCAGACTCTATCCAGGAAAATATAAGAGGTGATAGATTGCTGTCATTTCTTATAATTGAGTAATATTCCATTGTATACATATACCACATTTTCATAATCCACTCATAAATCGACGGGCACTTGGGTTGTTTCCGCATCCATGCAATAGTGAATTGTGCTGCCATAAATATTAGGGTGCAGGTGTCTTTATTATAGAATGTCGTTTGCTCTTTGGGGTAGATGCCTAATAGTGCTATTGCTGGATCAAATGGTGTTTCTATTTTTAGCTCTTCAAGTTATCTAAAATTCTTCTCCACAGAGGTTGCACGAATTTGCAGTACCATCAGCAGTGTAAGATTGTTCCCATCTCTCCATCCTCACCAGCATCTGTAGTTTTAGGATTTTTTAATAGAAGCCAATCTCACATGGGTTAGGTGATATCTCATTGTGGTTTTGATTTGCATTTCCCTGATGATTAGAGATGTTGAGCATTTTTTTTATATGTTTGCTGGCCATTATTCTGTCTTCTTTTGAAAAGTTTTTGTTCATTTCCTTTGCCAATTCATTGATGGGTTGTTTGATTTTCTATTGCTATTTTTTTTAAAATTTCTAGATAGATTCTTGCTATCAGCCCTTTATCGGACGTGTAGAGAGCAAATATTTTCTCCCATTCTGTAGGCTGTTTATTCACTCTAGTGATAGTTTCTTTGGCTGTGAAAAAGCTTTTTAATTTGATCAGATCCCATTTGTTTATTTTTGTTGCTGATGCGATTGCTTTGGGGGTCTTCTTCAAAAATTTTTTGCCTAGGCCGATGTCTGAAAGGGTCTTCCCAACATGTTCTTCTAGAATTTTTAAGGTTTCATGCCTTAGGTTTAAGTCTGTTATCCATTGTGAATTAATTTTCGTGAGAGGCAAGGCGGGGGGGGGGGGATCCAGTTTCATTCTTCTGCATGTAGCTATCCAGTTTTCCCAGCAACAGTTATTGAAAAGAGATTCTTTTCCCCAGTGTATACTTTTGTCTGCTTTGTCAAAGATTAGATTAGCATATGCTGATGGCTTCATCCTTGAATTCTCAGGCCTGTTCCAAAGGTCTGTGTCTCTGTTCTTGTGCCAGTACCCCGCTGATTTAATTACTATAGCCTTGTAGTACAGCTTGAAGTCTGGTAGACCGATACCTCCCAGTTTGTTCTTTTTAATTAAGATTGCTTTGGCTATATGAGATATTATCTGGTTCCACACAAAGAGTAGAATTATTTTTTCTAGATCTGTAAAGAATGATGATGGTACTTTGATAGAGATTGCATTAATTCTGTAGATCGCTTTAGGTAGTGTGGACATTTTAACGATATTGATTCAGTAAAGTCTCAGGATACAAGATCAACACACACAAATCAGAGGCATTTATATATGCCAATAACAGTCAAGCTGAAATTCAAATAAAAAACGCAATACCTTTTACAATAGCCTCAAAGAAAATTAAATATCTAGGAATATATTTAACGAAAGATGTGAGAGACATATACAGGGAGAACTATGAAACACTAAGAAAAGAAATTGTAGAAGATGTAAACAGATGGAAAAATCTACCTTGCTCATGTATTGGCAATAACTTAAATTTTAAACAAAATAAATAGTCATTAATGGTGGAAAAATTAAGCAGCTGACAGACCCATGGTGGTGATGTCAGTGATGGGTAGGATTTGTGGGAGTTCTTTTGGAATAAGGGTCAGCTTTGTATGCTAATTTGAATATCCTGACTTAGCAGGACTTATACGAGTCCCAGGAATCCATGTTTTCCTAAAGTATTCAGGGGATTGCCACATGCATTTAAATTTGTGAAGCATTGTTTTCTATTAATGTTCCTTGAATGTTAATGCACATGTACATTACCAGGGAATCTTCTTAAAATGCAGATTCTCATACAAGAGGTGTAGGGTGGGATTCTGCATTTCCAACAAATTTCCAGATGTTGCTGGTGCTGCTGAAACAGGGACCACATTTTGAGCAGAAAGAATCTAGAACATTAATATTTTTTAAATGGTCGATAGATATTGATATAACAAATATATTTAAAAAGCCAAAAGGCCTGAGTATTGATTTTTTTTTAATTTCCTAGGTGGTTTTAATGTGAAGCTAGGGCTGAGCATCATGGCTTTATAGTTATTACATCTTTCCCCTATTTGTAGGGGGAGATATTGCTATGAAATTTCAGTTAATGGCACCTGAACATTTCCAAGGTAAAAGAGGTCAAAGTTCTAAAGGGTAACAATTAGGAGTATGGGTTATAGAATCTTATTGAACTGGGTTTGGGAACTGTTTTCACCCTTTATTAATTGTAAATCTTTGTGCAAATTAGTTCACATCATAAGCATCAGTGTGTCACCTATAAACAGGAATATTTATACTCAATGGTTTGTTGTCTAGAATAAACAAAATGATACATAAAGGATAGTAAGCCCTTAATAAATGAGAGCTATTATTTTTAGGTATTATATTTACTGTTTCTTAAATTTTTCCATTGGCATTTCCCAAATGCCAGAGGAAAATGAATGAACATTCTTTGGGAGGCTGGAGGGGAGAGGGCTGTGGTGTTCTGGAAGAGTTACAGTTCTTTGAAATCTCTTGTTTCACTTTTTAAAAATAATCATGTCAATTTGTTCTTGTACTTCATAGTATATCTGTGCACTTATTCTAAATATAAATATCTGTATTGTTAAGAAAAATTAACGTACCAAGGAGCTGTTACATATTTGTTCTCTAGTTTTACAGATTCCTTTTTGCACTATTGAGTAACCCTGATTTAGTATCCTGTTGATATTGTGAAGGCAGTGAGCTCAGACTTTTGCCATACTTTATCGTGTGACTCACCCACCACAAGGGAAGAAAGTGAATAAATTTGACCTGTCCCTCAGCTCCCAGTTATAGCTCTTTTGACCAGGTATATACAACTTATCCGAGGCCCACCAAACTGTACATAAAATGTTGCCAAAACTTTACTCACATGGAGACAATATGAGTTTTTCAAACTAAGCATATTTTCTTAGTCATACATTTGAGGTTGGAAATACCATATTAATCATTATTCAATAGTGGTATGTGAAAATATTTGTAAGGAGATGCTAAGACTAAGACAATAACAAATATTAAAAAGTGTGATTTTAATATCAGAAAGAAGCTGTCTAACAAATTCAGGCTAATTTCATGTGCAAAGTAGAGTTTCTGAGATTTAATAACATTGGCGATCAATCCCTGGTTACAATCAGAAAACAACACTAGCCCTGTGCTGAAATTGCAACGCCATCAAACATTACATGTGGACTCCTAGACTGTGATTTTGTACTCTTTCCTCAAGTGGGGATCTATCTCTTGTAAAATTCTAGTAATTTAAAGTCAATAAACATTTATTTAGTGTTTGCTACTGGTCATTGAAATAGATTCTGTGGAGTAAATCTGACATAATCTCTGCCTTTTAGAAGCTTTACTCTGACGGGATAGAGAGTCATATACATAATTATAAAATGTGGTTAATACTATGATAACATAAAAAGATTATTAATAGAGACAAGGGAGCAGGGTTATTAATTTTACTTGTGTAAGCTTTTAGGAGTGTATGGCTAGGTAGTTGGGGTTGGTGGGGTTGGGGAAAACTATTTCAAGTAGAATGTATGAGCAAACGCATGGATTTTGCATACATAGAACGTTCCGAGAATATATTGAATATCAATTCTAGCTGCTATTGAGTACAAATGTTCATTAATTGAGGTAGGATTGGTTATATTGTAGTAAAAACAAACAAAAAATGAAATGAAAGAAAGCACAAAATTTCACTAACTTAAAAGATCAAAAGTTTACTTCTAGCTCATACAAAGTCCATTGTGGGTCTGGGCAACTCCCTAGAGCAACTAATCTTTATATCATGACTCAGTTTTCAAGCTTCATATCAACATGTGCTTTGGTGATTGCTGAGGCAGCAGAAGACATGGTGATTTGCTTATTGACTCTTAAAGATTTCTACCTGGAGGTGACGCACATCATTTTCACTCATATTTCTTTGTGAAACCAAGTCAAATTATTATACCTAACTTAAAAATCTCAGGTAAGCACCATCTTCCCTTATTTCTGGAGGCAGAGAAAAAGCAGATATCAGTACACAGTAGTAATGTCTGTTGCATAATGTTATCTCATACAGGCATGGTGTCATTTTAATAGTAATCAAGTCTTCTGGTAAAAGTAGTACTTATGCTGGAATTACAAGCATCAATTGACACCTAAGTAGAGCCTTCTTAGATTTTCAAATCAAACCTTATATGAGCTTAAATAATCTAGTTATGCATAATACTGATTTGTCCTTAAGCACTGAACAGGCACCTGATAGGTGCATTAAAATATATTTATTGTATAAATGAATAAGGGATGTCAGAAAACAAACGGAAAAGTTTTGTTTGCCTTCATCCCTGTTGTCATATACCTATGCTTATTCCAACAATTTCAAAACAAGCAAAAGCTCTGTATGTCTCTGGGCACTATTTCTGAAGTTCCAGCTACCATTGCCTTTGTTTTTATTCAATTCCACAGAAAAAGAAAGAAAGAATATATATTTTCTCCACCTCTGACACAACAAACATAATTAAGAAGGGCTGGCTCTGTATATGACACAGCAGAGCATAATGGTTAAGAAGAAAAAAATTTGTGTGCGTCTATCTGGGTTTAAATCTCAGCTGTGACACTCGATAGTTGTGTTATCTTTGGCAAGTTTTGTCATATATAAAATGGGAAACGTGTCTATTTTGCAGGGTTATTGTGACGATTAAATGAGATAACTGACTCCAAATCACCAGGAACATATTAGGAGCTCCAAAATGGTACTTATCATTTTTCACAGATCGCTTTATTCTCATTACATAGCAGGGCTTCACCATTCCCCTAAAAACTCATTCATTTAACTGTTACAGCAAGTGTTACAGCAGGTGGTTCCGAGGACAAACCAAGTGGCACACGGAGAGTCGGAGAATCAAGATTTATTTGCCGGTGAGCTCAGAGGGGTCTTGCCACCAAATTCTGAGAACCGTCTACCTGATTTTTCCCACCTTTATTAAGTTGGGGTGGTCTGAGGGGTGGGGTCTCAGGTGGCTAATGCGCCAGGTAATGGGTTGGTCGATGTGTCAAGTAATAGATTAGTATTATGTTGATGTGCCAGGTAATAGGTTAGTTGATGTGCCAGATAACAGGTTTAGTATTATGTTGATGAGGGTCTTCCACAAGACGTGGGGGTCTCAGGTGGTTGATGCGCCAGGTAATAGATGGGGGTTTTCCTTATCATTATCACAGCTTTTTGGGGGATATTTGTCTCATGTGTTCAAATACTATAATAATATGTATTTTCATTTTAAAGAATGTTTTCTATTCCATCCCTTCTCCGATTATTATTGCTGTATCTTTCCTGTCACTGGTGCTCCCATGGGATCACACCAATGCTTCTGTTGGGTACTTCCATTGTTGATGGCTACAGATTCCAAGGGCTGAAAGTAACATTGTATTCTTTTGAGTCTTTAGTGTGCTAAAACACCATCTTTTTCCATTCAAAGTATTTTTCATTTGTCTGTCTCTACCCTCTTCAGTGTCATGTTTTATGAATGTGTAGAAAGCAAAGCAGTGCTTGTTCCCCAAAGATTTATAAAGTTTTTTGTTGCAGCTCTGTAATATCTTTTCTCCTTTTATTATAGGACTCAGAATTGAGTTCATGGATTAATTAGTTAATTCAAGAATGTATTTATCAGATACTATAGATATATCAGTGATCTCTTGATCACACACTTTCTGAAGAACACACTTCTTGTTCTTCAGAAATGTATGGACCAGTGGGGAGCATATATTTTTTATAATTAATCACACTATTGACAACTGTGATAAGTCCTATGAAGGGCAGTTAGAGAGCAATCTACATGAGGAGACTGGGAAAACAAATGTAGGTGAAATACCAAAGGTATTACATTATTTGAGGGGCAATGAATAATGAATGCAAGTTGCAATTCCCCAACAGTGCCACTGCTTATCACTCTTTTGTAATTAAGGCTGTATCTCCAGGGGATCACTGTTAACATGTAAATCTCTTCTATGAATAACAGGAAAAATAATTAGTTTAAAAGAGTATTTAGGGGAAATTAAATAGATTTTAAGACAACTTTGATAGATAATTGATGAAGAATAAATAGAGGTGTGTAGATGAAGTTGTAGAATAGGCCCCAGCTTGTTGCTTTAGTGAGGGACACTGGACATCAATGGGAAATATGAGAACATCATGTGCTTGGGGAGACAAAAAATACTTCGCAGTTTTCCATGAATTCCACCCATGGTCACTTGGCATGTGCTTCAGTGTATGTAATATGAATAATGAACTGGGAGGCTTGATGTTTACATGAATTCATTAATTTATTTAATAAATAGTTATTGACGGCCTACTACATATGAGGCATTATTGAAGGTGCTTAGCTCCTCAGTGAATAACAGACAAATAAACTTGTCTTTATAGATCTAATATTCTAATGGGGGACACAGGAAATAAACATACTAAATAAGTAAAATATATAGTATATTAGATAACAAAAAGTGCAAATGAAAGAAAATAAAGTTGGTAAAAGTAATATGACAGAAGGGGGCAGGGTGAGATGGCCTAATAGAAACCTCCAGCAATCATCCCTCTGCAAAAACACCTAATTCAACAACCACCAACACAAGTAAGCACAGTCATAAGATCCAAAATTCAGGTGAGAAATCATACTCCCTGGTTTTAACATTATAACAAGAAAAGAGGAACTGAAAAGGCACAAAAGATAGTCTTGGATTGCCTATGCCACCCCTTCCCCATCCCTCAGCAGTGCTGCACCAGTGTACCAAGTAGAGAGAGAATCTGTGTACTCCCTGGGGAGAGGAGGGAGAGTGAAGTGATTGTACGGTTTTGAATTGAAATGCAGGGGCACTCTGGCACAGAAGAAAGCACAGGGAAGAATTCTGCCACTGCCCACAGAGGGAGCATTTTGACTAGCTTGGCCATAGGAAAATGTTTTGCCTCAAAGCCTGAGTTTCTGCTAGCCCCACCACTGGCAGACAAATAGCAGCCTGGGGCCTGGACTAAATTCATAAGGCAATTAGGCCACAAGGCAGTTGCCTGCAGTCTGGGTAATTTTTGTGGCTATGTAAGCTTACAGCTAATGGATGCGAGGTGATCATGACCCAGTGAGACATCAGCAACTGTGGCCAGGCCAGTACCTGTGTCACCCCTCCCCTAACTACAGGCAACATGGCTCAGAGAGAATATTCTTCCACTTGAGGACAGTAACGGGAAGTGGTCAGAAGAATTTGTTTTGCAGCTTTGGTGCCAGCTCGGCCACCCTAAAATAAAGTATCAAGCAGAATCCTGAAGACCCTGAGTCTAGGCCTTGGTTTCTGGATGCATTTATGCACCCATCCTGGGCCAGAAAAAAAATTCTGCCTTGAAGGGAAAGACCAATCCTTGGATGAATTCACCACCTGCTGAATAAAGAGCCTCTGGGTATTGAACAAGCATAAGAGGTAGCAAGGAAATAGTCATCATTGGCTTTGGGTGAGATTGGGTTAGCTTCAGGTGAGACCTGGCTTCATGGCCACAACGAGTGCTCACGACATTCCTCCCCCAACTTCAGCAGCCCAGCGCAGAGAATGAGGGAAGAGAGTGAGAGACATTGCCTGGTAATCCAGGGAATTATCTTGTGTCTTACCCAAGATCACTAAGGCAGTACCACCAGGAGTCTATAAAAATCACAGCATTACTGGACTTGGGGTACCCCTAGTGCTGATATAGCTGTAGTGAATAGAGACTTAGACCAAAACACACAATTACATTTGATTATCTGGAAAGCATTCTCAAAAAAATGGGTTCAAACAAGCCAACACTGTGATTATTAACATAAACACCTAACTCTTCAAAGTACAGAAATTGATGAACATCTACAAGTATCAAGAATATCCAGGAAGACATTACCTCACCAAATGAACAAAATAAGGTCTAGTGACCGATCCCAAAGTGATGGAAATAGGTGACCTTTCAGACAAAGAATTCAAAATAGCTGTCCTTAAATAAGCTCAATGAACTTCAAGACAATAGAGAGAAGGAATTCAGAAGCCTATCAGAGAAACTTAACAAAGAGATTGAAATAATAATAAAAAATCAAGCTGCAATTCTAGAGTTTAAAAATTCAACTGACAAATTGGAGAATCTATCAGAGTCTGTCAAAAGCAGAATTGACCAAGCAGAAGACAGAATTAGTGAACTTAAAGACAAGTTATTTGAAAATACACAGTCAAAAGAGAAAAAAGAAAAAAAAAGAATAAATAAGAATGAAGCCTGCCTACAAGATCTATAACATAGACTCTAAAGAGCAAATCTAAGAGTGATTGGCCTTAAATAAGAGGTAGAGGGAGAGATTGGGCAGAAATTTTATTCAAGGAAATAATAAAAGAGAACTTTCCAAACCTAGGAAAAGATTTTAATTGTTAGGTACAAGAAGGTAATAGAACACCAAGCATATTTAACCTAAACAGGGTTACCTCAAAGCATTTAATAATCAAGCTTCCAAACATCACAGATAAAGAAAAGGTACTAAAGGAAGGAAGAAAAAAGAAAAAATTATAGAGTCGGTAGCTCCAATATGTCTGGCAGTAGACTTCTCAGGGGAAACCTTACAAACCAGAAGACAGTGGTAAGACATATTCAAAGTGCTGAAGGGGAAAAAAGAAAGAAAGAAACAAATAAACAAAAAACATTAATTGTAGATTATTATATCCTGTAAAAATCTCCTAAGACATGAAAGGTAAATAGTCTCCTAAACAAACAATAGATGAGGGAATTCATAAATACCAGACCTGTCCTACAAGAAATACTAAACAGAATTATTCATTGTGAAAGAAAAGTCCATTAATGAATAATAAGAAATCTTCTCAAGGTATACAACTCACTTGTAACAGTAAGGACTGAAATACAGAATACTCTAATGCTGTAATCACAATCCATAAACCACCTATATCTTGAGTAGGAAGACTAAAAGACAAACCTATCAAAAATAAGAACAACTTTGTGAGAGGTAGGTAGTATAAAAAGATGTTGATGGAAGTAACAAAAAGTTAAAAAGTGGGTGGAGGATGGGGCTAAAAATTAGAATTTCTGTTAGAATTTTCTTTGCTTGTTTATTTGGTTGTAAGTAGAGTTGTTATATATTTAAAACAACTGGTTATAAAAATCTTTTTGCAATCTCAAATCAAAAAACCTACTACAGATACACAAAAAATTAACAATAAGAAATTAAAACACGCTGCCAGAGAAAATCGCTTTTAAGAAAAAAGGAAGAAAGAGAGGTACACAAAATAACCAGAAATAAAATAACAATATGACAGTAGTAACTCCCCACTTATCAGTAATAACATTGAATGGGAATGGACAATGGACTAAATTTTCCAATCAAAAGACATAAAGTGACTGAATGGCTAAAAAAACAAGAACCAACTATATGTTGTCTGCAAGAAACATACTTCAGGTATAAAAACACACATAGACTGTGAAGAAAGGGAGGGGAAAAGATATTCTATGCAAATAGAAACCCAAAAAGAGAAGGGGTAGCTATACTTCTATCAATAGAATAGATTTCAAGAAAAAAATGTAAAAAGAGACAAAGAAGGTCATTATATAATGAAAAAGGGGTAAATTCAGTAACACGATATAGCAATTCTAAGTATATATGCACCCAACAGTGGGGCACTCAGATATAGAAAGCAAATATTATCAGAGCTTAAGAGAGAGATAGACCCTAATACAATAATTTTTGGAGACTTCAACACTCCACTTTTGGCACTGGAGAGATCGTCCAGATAGAAAATCAACAACGACACTTTGGACTCAATCTACACGATAGACCAAATGAATCTAGTAGATATGTATAGAATATTTCATCCAACAGCTACAGAATTCACATACTTCTCTTCTGGTCAAGAATCATTCTCAAGGATAGAACATATATTAGGGCACAAAACTAGTTTCAAAAAAAATAAAAAGAAAATCATACCAAGTACTTTCTCTGATCATAGTGGAATAAAACTAGAAATTAATAACAAGAGAAACATTGATAAATGTACAAACACATAGACATTAAACAATATGCTCCTGAGTGATCAAAGGAACAACAAAGAGGTTAAGAAAGAAATTTTTTAAAAAAATTTCTTATAATGAATGAAAATGAAAACACAACATAGCAAAACCTGTGAGATACAGTCAAATCAGTAATAAGAGGAAAATTTAGAACAATAAGTGTTCACATCAAAAAAGTAGAAAATCTTCAGATAAACAACCTAATGATGCATCTCAAAGAACTAGAAAAACAAGAGCAAACCAAACCCAAAATTAGTAGAAGAAAAGAAATAATAAAAATCAGAGCAGAAATAAATGGAATTGAAGCTAAAAAAAAAACAAACAACAAATGATCAATGAAAGAAAAAGTTGGTTTTTAGAAAGATAAATAAAATAGACACACTTTAACCCAGACTAACTAAAAAAAGAAGAGAGAAGACACAAATAAATAAAATCAGACATGAAAAAGAGACATTAATACTAATATTGCAGAAATCCAAAGGATCATTAGAGACTACTATGAGCAAGTATATGCCAATAAATTGGAAAAACTAGAAGACATGGATAAATTCCTAGACACCTACAACCTACCAAAATTGAACCAGGAAGAAATCCAAAACCTGAATAAAACAATAACAAGCAATGAGTTAGAACCAGTTACAAAAATTCTCCCATCAAAGAAAAGCCCGGGACCTGATGGCTTTGCTGCTGAATTCTAACAAGCATTTGGAGAAGAGCTAATACCAATCCTACTTAAACTATTGCAAAAAAAGAGGGGGAAGGGATACTCTCAAACTCATTCTATGTGGCCTGTATCACCCTGATACCAAAACCAGACAACAAAAATTCTCAAAAAATTCCAGCAAATTGAATTCAACAACACATTAAAAAGATTATTCATCATGATCAAGTGGGATTCATCCCAGGGATGCAAAAGTGGTTGAACATACATAAATCAATGAACGTGATGCATCATACAAATAAGAAAGAAGGGCAAAAACCATATAATCATTTCAATTGATGCTGAAAAAGCATTTGATAAAATTCAATATCCACTCATGATAAAAACTATAAAAAATATTGGTATAGAAGGAACTTACTTCAACATGACAAAAGCCATATATGATAAACTAATAACTAATATCATACTGAATGGGGAAAAACAAATTCCTTCCTCTACAATCTGGAACATGACAAGGAGGCCCACTTTCACCACTGTTATTCAATATAGTACTGGGAGCTCTAGCTAGAGCAATGAAGCCAGAGAAAGAAATAAAGGACATCCAAATTGGAAAGAAATAAGTCATATTATTCTGTTTGCAGATGGTATGACCTTATATCTAGATAAACCTAAAGACTACACACACACACACACACACAGACACACACACACAAACACACACACACAAAACTATTAGAACTGATAGACAAATTCAGTAAAGATGCAGGATACAAAACCAACATAAAAATCAGTAGCATATCTATATGCCAACAACAAACAATCTGAAAAAGAAACCAAGAAAGTAAACCATTTTAAAATAGCTACAAATAATATAAAATACCTAGGAATAGACTTAATGAAAAGCATGGAAGTTCACTATTATGAAAACTATAAAACAGTGATGAAACAAGTTGAAGAGCACACAAAAAATGGAAAGATATTCCATGTTCATCATTGATTGGAAGAAGCAATATTGTTAAAATGTCCACACAACCCAGAGCAATCTACATATTTAATGCAGTCCCCATCAAAATGCCAATGATATTACTCATAGAAATAAAAAAAAATTATAAAATTTATATGAAACCACAAAAGACACAGAATAGTCAAAGTGATCCTGAAAAAAAGAACTGGAGGAATCACATTACCTGACTTCAAATTATACTGTGAATCTGCAGTAACCCAAACAGCATGGTACTGGCATAAAAACAGACACATAGATCATTACAATGGAATGGAGGACCCAGAAATAAATCCACACATCTGTATTGAACTTATCTTCAAAAAAGGTGCCCAGAACATACAATGAAGAAAGACAGTCTCCTCAATAAATGGTTCTGAGAAAACTGGATATCCATATGCAGAAGAATGAAACTAGACCCTTATCTCTGATCATATACAAAAATCTAATCAAAGTGGATTAAAGACTTAAATCTAAGACCTGAAAATATAACACTACTAAAAGAAACAATAGGGAAATACTTCAGGACGTTAATCTGGGCAAGAACTTCTTGAGTAATACCCCCAAAGTACAGACAACTAAAGCAAAATTGCACAAATGGGATCACATCAAGCTAGAAAGCTTCTACACAACATAGGAAATAATCAACAGAGTGAAGAGACAACCAACAGAATGGGAAAAAAATATTTTCAAAGTACCCATCTTACAAGGGATTAATACCTAGAATACATAAGTATCTGGGGTTCGTGACATCCCCACTATAACCAGGTCCCTGTACAGTGTGCGTTGCAAGAGATGGGAGAGACAAAGACATGGACATAAAAAGTAAGGTGAAAGGGTGTTGGGAGGTCAGGGTACCACCAGCATTTCCATGAGCCAGGTGGTACTGACTGAAGTCTAGCACCCATTTTTATTCTCTTTTTCATGTTATAGATTACAATGATTTCACGTGAAAAGCTCGTGAGTTAGCGATACAGCATATAATCCAAACGGGACCAAAGAGACCATGCACTTCTTTCTACTTTATCTAGTTCCTCATTTACTGAGACATGAACTCAGGAGAGAGATAGGAACATTGCCTTAGGCTTAGAATAGCAAATTGCTCTTATCTGCTGGACTGACATCCTTTAATCATTATCTCCACCTTCGGATTACATGCCTGGGTATGTTTGCAGACATCCAGGCTAATACCCTCAGGCTTCAATGTGGGATCCGTTTGCAGACATCCCTGATCGGTGGAATGTGCCCCTCAAGGTCGAGCAGCTTTTGCTCAGTGAACTGACATGTCCACCAGTTGCTCTTTGGCAAAGTCCTGTTCCATTCCTAGGGTTCTCATTTCTTGACCCTACCCCTCAACACTTAAGGAGCTCCAACAACTCAATAGGAAAAAATAAAATAATCTGATTAAAAAATGGGAAAAAGATCTGAATCAATATTTCTCAAAAGACAACTAACAAATTGCCAAAAGGCATATGAAAAAATGTTCACCCTCACTAGTCATCAGAGAAATGCAAATCGAACTGCAGTGAGATATCATCTCACCCCAGTCAAAATGGCTTTGATCAAAAAGACAAGCAATAAACTAATGCTGGCAAGGATGTGTAGAAAGGGAAACCCCCACACACCATTGATGAGAATGTATGTTAGGGAAACCGCTATGGAAAACAGTTTGGAGCTTCCTCAAAAAGCTAAAAATAGAACTACCATATGACCCAGCAATACCACTGCTGGATATATACCCATAGGATGGGTATTCAGTGTATCAGAAAAATATGTGCACTCCAATGTTTATTACAGCACTATTTACAAGAGCCAATATAGAATCAACCCAAGTGTCCATCAATTCATGTATAAAGAAATTGTGGTACACATACATAGTGGAATATTGTATAGCCACAAAAAAAGAATGAAGTTCTGCCATTTGCAGTGACATGGACAGAACTGGAGAACATCTTGTTAAGTGAAATCAAACGTGGAAAGAGAAATTTCCCATATTTTCACTCATATGTGAGAGCCAAATATTAAAAACAACTCATGTCATGGAGACAGAGAGTAGAATGGTGTTTACCAGAATCTAGGAAGGGTATTGGGGTGGGAGGGATAAAGAGGGGATGGTTAATAGTTGCAAATACATAGATAGTTTGATAGGATGAACAATATTTGATAGCACAACAAAGTGATTATAATCAGCAATAAGATTGGATACACTTTAAAACAACTACAAGAGTAGAATTGGACTGTTGATAACACAAAGAAATGTTAAATGCCTGAGGTGATGGATACTCCAATTACCCTGATTTGATTAATTCACATTGTATGCCTGTGTCAAAACATCAGATGTATCTATATGGATATAGAACTACTATGCACCATAATAATTAAAAATAAAAAAAAGAAAAAGTGGTATGAAATGTTGAGGAACTTAAAATATTTGATGGCTTAGGGAATTGTCACTGAGAAAGTGACATTTGTTTGAAACAAATGAAGCAAGTGAGGAAGCTTGGGAAAAATGTATACTAAGCAGAGGGCACAATGATTACAAAGGCCTTCAACTCCTTGCTCTCTCTTGTAGAATCATTGTTGTTTTCTAGTGGTTTATTTAACAGTGTTTCCTTGTACCAATACCATGCAGTTTTAATTATACTCAATTCAAAATAATAGTTGATTACCATTCTTCAATATTTTGTTGGCTATTCTTGGCCCTTTGCGTTTCATACAAAGTTCAGATGTAATAGTTTATTAATTATTACAAAAAGCATGCTGGGATATTGACTAGGAATACATCGAATTTACAGACTAATTTATAATTAATTGACATCTTTACAGTATTGAAACTTGCCATGAGCATGATGTCTTCCCTCATTTATTTCTGTCTTCTTTAATTTATTGCAATAATGAGGTATGATTTTGTATATATAAAATTTTCATATTTTATTCATATAACATTTATTACTAGTTTTTTTCTGTTTAGAGAGAATTTTAATCCAATAGTTTATTTATAGTTTTCAATAGTCCATAACCAAAAAACAAATTAACAAAATCATGTGCATTATTGTATATTTTCAAGTACATTAGTTATCTTACAATAATTATTTACAGATAAACTAAATTATATTAATAGCCTAGAAAGAATTTGATTGAATTTTTTTCTTCACAAATAACCTAAAAATGATACAATAGTGACAAAAAAAAACCAGAAAGAACAGCAAATCTTAAAGTTATCATTAAGTTTTTAAAATATTTTGGGACCTTCCTAGTTATAGTATAACTGCGAAATTAAAATGTAGCTATATTTGATGATTACGATTTTTGATGGAATTGCCAATGTTATCTTTTAAAATTTCATTTTTAATATTTTATTTTTAGGGTATAGAAATTTACTTGATTTTATATGGCCCTTGTATCCAACAACCTTACTAAATTAATTTATTAATTCTAATAAATTGTTTGCAGAATATTTGGGCTTTTCTATATCTGCCAATATACTGTTTGTGATTGAAGATGAATTTTTATTATTTTCTAATTTTATGACTTCTATTTATACATATTTGCTTTATGACCTGGCCTGATACTTTCAGTATAATGATGATGTGAAGTGATGATATTAGACATCTTTGTATTTTACCAACTCAGCATGAAAACTTTCAATTATTAACTGTTAACTATGATCTTTTCTGCAGGTTTCCTATAGTACTCTCTTTGTGATCAAGAAAGTATCCTTCTTTTTCTAGTATCCTGAGTTTTATTATGAATAGGTGTTTAATTTTTATACAAAAAATGTTTCACTATATATTGTGATTATTACTAAATCTCACCCTTATTCTGTTAATGTACTAAGTTTTCTGGTGTAAATCCTGCCTTTCATTCATGGAAAAAACTTGGTTATGATATGTTATACTTTGTATATATCACTGAGTTCAATTTGCTAATTTTCTTTAGGATTATTAATCTATGTCCATGAGAAGGATTTCAATGTTGTTGTATCCATTTTAACGTACTCCCCCAAAATAAATTGGATAGAGTTTCTTTTTTTATGTTCTATAAAATATTTTCTCTATAGTTGATCTTATTTTTTCCTTAAATACTTGTAAAAATTCACCAATGAAACCAGCTAGGCCTGGTTACACAATCATTGTATATCAAATTACAAATTATTATATCAAATTGCACAATTATTTTAATACACATTTGGTCAAATTTTATATTCTTTCCTTGTGTGTTCTGATAAGTTATATATTTCTGGGAATTTTTCAGTTTATCTAAATTTTAAAATTTATTTCCCTAGAGTTGTTTATATTCTAATAATTCTAATAATATTCTTTTATTGTCTTTCTAATGTTTGTAGATTTTTGGTGAGGTCTTTTTTTCTCCTTCCTAATACTGCTATATTTCTTCTTTCTTTTTTGTTTTTTTCACCATTCTTATTAAACATTTATCAGTTTTAGTAATGTTTTCAAATGACTACATTTTGATGTGTATTCCTCTATTTTCAATTTTCCATATTAATTTTTATTCCTGTAAAAAACATATTTTTTCATTTCTTTTCCATTTTTTATTTTTTGAGTTCAGTTTGCTGTTCTTTTACGAACTTCTTGGGAAGAATGATTTTCAATCTTTATCCATTTCAAATATATGCATTTAAGGCTAAAAATTTTCCTCTGAGCATAACTGTAACAAAATAAATGGTTGGAAAAATTATAATTTTGTTTCATTCAGTGAAAATATATTCTAATTTCTAGTTTGATTTCCTTTTTAACTGTGTTGTGTAGAAGCATATTGCTTAATTTCATAGCATTTTATTTCACAATTTGCTGGTTTGCTTTCTCTTTTTGATTTCTTCCTTAATTATCTATAATATGTGAAAAATTTCTGTTGTTTGAAATTGTTGAAACTTAGTCCATGGCCACTTATATAGGCAATTTTGTCCGCTTTCTTCAAAACTAGGAAAGCTATACTAGTTATCTTTTGGTTAATATTTGCATCATAGCATGTTTTCAATAACTTTACTGTCACCTTTTCTGTGTTCCTATATTTAAGGTGTCTTGTTGCAAATGGAATTGTTTGGCTGTGTTTCATTTTAGCCAGTAAGTTTTTGTCTTTCAGTTACATTATTTAGTTCTTTCATGTTTATTAAAATTATATACTTTATCTTTAATCTATTTTGTCACTTTTTGCCTCTATTCCATGATTTTGTCTACCTTTTCTTGTTTTCTTTAAGTATAATCAAGTATTTTGTACTATTGTATTTCTTTCTTAAATTAGGTTTGCAGATACGCATTCTTTTACTATATTTTGATAGTTAATATAGGGATAAAATGTGTAACCTTGATTGGTTAAAATGGGATATAAATTAGTATTTTTGCCATTTTCCAGACAATGCTAAGAATTTAGAACATTTAACAACACTCAGCCTACCCTGCCTTTTGTTAACGTGTTAATGAGTCTTAATTTTAAAAATATATTAAACATCACAAGACATTATTTTCATTGAAATGATCATTTCGTTTTGGCCTCATCTTTATTATTTCCTTTGATTTTCAATTCATTCGTGTATTTCTATTTCTGTCTGTAATAATTTTCATTTTGTCTGAGGAATTCCAATTAATATTTCTTTTGTTGCGAGTCTCCTGACAACAAAATATCTGGCTTTATTTGTGTGCAAATAACTTTAGTGTGCCTTCAGTTTTGAACAATATTTTAATACATATGTAATTATACATTGACAATTATTTTCTTTCAGCTCTTTAAGGCTATCATTCCACTACCTTTTGACTTTCATGTTGTCTTAGTCTGCTAGGGCTGCCACAACAAAATGCCACAAATTGAGTGGCTTAAACAAGAAAACCATTTTCTCACAGTTCTGGAGACTACAAGTCCATGATCAAGGTTTGGTTTCTCTTGAGGTGTCTCTTCTTGGCTTGTAGATTGCCGCCTTCTCACTATCCTCACATGGCCTTTCCTTTGCGCACCATATCTCTGATGTCTCTGTGAGTACAGACTTCCTACACTTATAAGGGCACAAGCCAGAGTGGATTAGGGTGTGCCCTAAAGACCTCAGTTAACCTTAGTCACTGCTTTAAAAGTCATAGCGC
Organism: Indri indri; assembly: GCA_004363605.1. NCBI lineage: Eukaryota > Metazoa > Chordata > Mammalia > Primates > Indriidae > Indri > Indri indri. Next base: position 5,877 of record RJWJ010007921.1, on the reverse strand, counting down.
CAAATATAGTCACATTCTATGGCACTGTGGGATAGGGCTTCAACATATAAATTTTGAGGGAACACCATTCAGCCCATAAAAATGTTTTCTGTATTTTCTCTGCTTATTATATTCTTGGGTATATTTGAATATATTAACGTTTCTCTACGCTCTCCTTCTTCCCATTTTTATTTTACATATAAGTTCCTGGAATTAAATTTTCAAACTATTCTTTAGCTAACAGAATATTAAATGGGAATGATACAGAATTTTTGGAACATTTGATGTAGGTAGTGATGGATTCAATAACTCTTAAGATTTTGCAACTTATTTGGGGGAAGAGTGGAAACTTCCTCACTGTAAGAAGAGTAGTTGTGTCTTGTCATATAGAAATATAAGATTGTTTTGCTATTTTAATGAAGTCCAAATGTATGTAAAGGGTGCATATGGAAACTGAGTAGACAAACGTGGAATGTGCCAGTTATCAATTTATCACGTCTCAGTTCCAAATTACCTTTCAATATCTTCTCTGTAATAATGGCTATGATTCCTTTAAGTATTTCTCCTTTACAGTAAACCTAATGTTGAGCTTTCTCAGTAGACACTGCTGGAGGAACATTGAAAATGTTCCTCCACCTGCTTCTGAAGGCTGAACAATCAATAGTGTGGATATGAGGACATCTAGTGGTGTTTTTCCCCTGTCATTAACTCAAAAGGTGCAGTCCTTTGTTAATCTTGTATCCCCTGGCTTGGTCTGATGATCTCCTTCCTGTGGGTCTCTCAATAATAATACTTCAAGTTTCAGACACCAGGATCTCAAATCTCTTTGGTCACCCTCTTCCCTGGAGATTTGTCTTTCATGACCCTCTTGATGCCATGGTCTTCTTGATATAGACACCATATGATAAAAGCCTCTTTCCCACATAGACAGCTCCACTCCCTCTGTGTGTTGTCATGCTGCTCACTGATTGCAGCTTGCTTGCATCCTGGAGAGTTTCTCCCTGCTTTCACAAAAACACAGAACATCTCCTATCTAAATAATCTGGTGAACTTCCTTGTCATCCAGTGGACTGTAACTATACTTTCTCAACAAGGTCTGATCCTCAGTCTTGGGAAAGAAGCCCCACTTCCAAGTTTGTCCTTTGTTGGGCATTCTCCCTTAGTTATAGAGTACTTAGTAGAGTTCTCTTACATCTTATACTAACTATTTTGTCATAGTTTAACAATCGTTTTTATTAAACTTGCACAGTGTAGGTAACTGAATGGTTTCTGTCTCCTGATTAGTTTCAAATTTATACAAAGTCATATAGAGATATGCAACAAAATAGAAAGTCCAGAAATTGGCCTATATACATTTAGAAATTTAGTAGATGATAAAAGTGGCTTCTCAATTAATGATGTGAATATGTACTTCTAAATACATATTGTTTGATAATCAATATAGCCACCTGGAAAAGAAAATTTTGAATTAATATTTATATCATGAATCAGAGTACATATCAAATGGATCTAAGATTTAAATATAAAAATGAAACAATAAATATATGATAAGAAGTTACCAGCAAATACTTTAAAATCTCAGAAGAGATAAAGTATTTCTAATTACAATGCAATTTTGATGATTGTACATGGATTTCACTATGGAATTGAGAATAAAGCAAATTTTAGTGCCCTTTAAAATTGTATTCACCATTTTAGCAGAGATCTGTGTCAGTCCAACGAGGCAAGGCAAAGAAAAATACATGTAAAGATTAAAAAACAAAAAATACACTTCACTGACAATAGAATTATTTTACATAGAAAAATTTAAATTGTCTACATATGAACAATGAGTGCTGACAAACAAATTTAGAAAGATTACTAGGTAAAAATTCAATACAACAAATAGGTTATGTTTTTCTTCGCTAGGGAGAAACATTTAGAAAATGTAATTTTAATGATGATGCCACTTATAATGGCATCAAACAAATACTTATGAATATATTTAACAAAAGATGTCACATAAAAGAGCCAAAAAATATCCTCTTTGTATTGGTCCCTAGGTTGTTTACTTATTCACTGCAGTTTCAGACCTATTAACTTCTGCTTGTGCCAAACTCAATTTTTTTTCACGAGTTTTTTTTTTAAGAAATAACCCAGACAAGCATGTTTTTAGCCATTCAGAGCCTGCCTGCTTTGCATACTCTGCACAACTTCATCTCACATCTGCTGATCATTAATAAGAGAGAGTCGAATAACTATAAGACTCCAAGTTGCTACAGCCCTTCATCATTCTCTGACTCACAGGCTCCCCACTCTGTTACTGAGTGACATCACCTAGACCTTTAAATCCCTTCTTTGGGGTCCCCTTCTCCCCTGGAAGTTCCCTTGCTTTCATCTCCTTCTAGATGATGACTCGCTTCCCCATAAGCCTGTAGATGGTCTCATGCTATGAGGGACTTCTCCTCTCACACAACCTTGTGCAAGCATTTCCTAGTAAAACCTGTGTGTTGTTTATTGCCATTCATGATTATATGTTTTTATATGATGACACAAAATTCCTCAAACTTCTAAATATATACAAGATATATAATGTTCTATACCAAGGGAAACTGTAAAACATTTCAATAAACACTAAAAAGTCAAAAATTTCCCGAAGAGCTGTAGATTTAATTTATTGCAGTCAAAATCACAGGTCATTTATGTTGTAATTACATAATTGGATTCTAAATGTGTGCTAAAAAGCAAAAGGCCAAGAATAACTGAGACACTCTTTAAGAAGAATAAATTGCTTTTCCAGATATAAAAAATTATTTCAAATCTATATTATTTAGTATAGTATTATTATGGGTATGAGATAGATTATTAGACAATTAGAGCAAAATATAAAGCCTGGAAAGAGACTCATTCAAATATGAAATATTGTTATAAAATTGTATTGTGAAGTCTAGAAGAAAAAATAGTCTTTTTGACTGAAGCTTCGGGGAGGAGCCAAGATGGCGGATGAGAAAAGCTGCCAGTCAGAGTGTCTCTGCAAAAAAGACAAATTTTAGAAGAAACAGAAAAAAATAAACTAGCAGAGAAACATAGATCGGGTGAGGGTCAGAAGGAAGGGTGCCTTAAACTACAGGAGACTCCACGGGAAGATGTCGCAGAGGAGAACTGGAAGGAGAAAGGTCCCAAGAGGCTTGGAGACCAGCAACAAGGGTAGGTGGAGTGGTTAACTTTCCCCTCCCTTGCATCTCGGACTGCTGGTGGGCTCCTGAGCGGTTGGAGAGACCTGCCAACACCATCCCAGAGACGGCTGCCACCAGTGAGCAGCGGCGTCTTGTGGACATGGCACCGTGTTCCCAGCCCCCTTGGGGCACCTCCCCAGGTGCAGGCCCGAGCCTATCGGCAGATGCCATATTGCTCCATTTTATCCTGCCCCTTCCCTACCAATGGGTGCCCGGAGAGACAATTTAGCCATCGCATGGAGACATCTCCAAGGAACGGGGCCTTTCCTTTTGAGGCCTTACAGCAGACTGAGGGGCACTCAGACTGCGAGCTGCCTACCTGCCAGCCCTCCCAGGTGCTGCTTGCCTGGGAACTCTGCGAGAACGGGGCAAATCCCAAGGTGGAGTGCAATAGATCCAGCTTGGGCACCCTGTAGGTGTTTCAAGACCAGCACCCCTCCCCCTGGCAGGGTCAGGGATTGATCTCCAGGGCCCAGGGAACAAGCCTGCAGACCAGACCCCATTACACCCAGGTCACAATCGCACTGCACTGGGGCACGGAGGAGAGATCTGTGCAAGAGCCTACTGAGGAGTGTGTGCCTTCAGGGGCAGATCAGCATGCCTGAGCAGCAGCCCTCCTCCCAAAAGAGGGCTGTGCACCCAGCTCAGGCTGTGATCATGGGTAAGGAACCTCCCGGCCCACGTCACAGCCAGGTGAGATCCATCAGCCTGAGGTACTACTTGCTGGCAGAGGCCTGGGAGAGGCCACGGAGAGGGGGAGAGTGGAGGGGAGCAAGACCTGCTCCAGAGTGCGGGTCTTGGACAGCCCCACCCCCCAAACTCAGACTTTCAGATGAGTAGAGCCATTTCAGCCCCTCCCGGCAGCTTTCCACAGAAACAACCAGCAGACCTTTGACCCTGGCTAACAGCAGTTGTGGAGCCTGAGGGCAGGTTTACCGAACTCAGCCCCACCCAGACTCACTCCCAGTCCTGCCCCCACTGAGGTGGAGAAGAAGGACACACCTGGAAGTCCCAGGGCCCCACCCATCACCAAGGCACAAGAGGGCCTCTCTAGAGGAACAAGAGCTAGCTACAGGACCCCAAAACAGCACGCTCCTCCCTGCAAGTGCCACCTAATGACAGGGAGGTCATCCTGCACATGCTTTTACTGCATCTACAGATTCATCATAAAGAGTGTGGTCGAATCTCATCCACAAACACCACCTACTGGCTCAGAGACTAAACAGGGTGTGCCATTATCCAAATGAAAACCTAAATGCAAGAAGGAACAACTGATCCAGATGGGAAGGAACCAGCGAAAGAACTCTGGAAGTATGAAGACTCAGATGGAAAACACACGTCCAAATAGGAACAACAGCTCCCCGGCAATAGACATTAACCAAACTCAGAACACTAAAATGACAGAAGAAGAATTTCAAACACGGATTGTAAGAAAACTGAATGATATTCAAGAAAAAATGGATAACCAACACAAAGAAACCACAAAAAAAATCCAGGACTTGGAAGAAAAATTCACTAAAGAAACTGGAATATTAAAGAAAAATCAAACCGATCTCCTAGAAATAAAGGACTTATACAGGGAACTACGAAACACCATGGAAAGCCTCAAGAACAGGGTAGATCAAACGGAAGAAAGAATCTCAGAGATTGAAGACAACTCCTTCCAATTAAATAAGTCAGTCACAAAGATAGAGCAGAAAATTAAGAGAAAAGAAATAAGCCTACAAAAAATGAGGGATTATGTGAAAAAAACTGAGGGTTACAGGGGTTCCAGAAGGTAAAGAAGATAACACTCAAGGGCTGGATAAGCTATTCGATGAATTAATAGAGGAGAATTTCCCAGGCCTTGCTAAAAATCTAGATATACAGGCACAAGAAGCTCAACGGACCCCAGGGAGATTCAATTCAAATAGGAAGACACCACGTCACACAGTCATCAGATTGACCAAAATAGCCACTAAAGAGGCCCTTCTACAAGCCCTAATGCGAAACAAATAAGTAACATACAAAGGAAACCCATCAGAATAACACCAGATTTCTCAGCTGAAACCCTACAAGCAGGAAGAGACTGGGGCCCCATTCTCACTCTTCTGAAACAGAATAATGTCCAGCCTAGAATCTTGTACCCTGCTAAACTAAGTTTCATATATGAAGGAGAAATACAGACATTCTCAGATAAGCAAAGACTGAGGGAATTCACCAAGACAAGACCAGCTCTCCAAGAAGTAGTCGAAACAGAATTACACAAGGATCAGCACAGTAAACACTTTTGAATGTGAAACCACTCAAAAGTTAAAGATGCCACAATGGCTCAAGAGAGAAGACAAAGCAACAAAATGCAACCCAACAGAATGAACAGTAATTCACCCCACTTATCAGTTCTCTCAATAAATGTGAATGGTTTGAACTCCCCTCTCAAGAGACAAAGGCTGGCCCAATGGATAAAAAAAAAAAAAAAAAAAAAAAAAACAAGGCAAGCATCTGCTCTCTCCAAGAAATAATCTAACCTGCAAGGATGCATTGAGACTCAATGCAAAGGGGTGGAAATCAATATTTCAAGCAAATGGAAGCCAAAAGAAGTCTGGTGCTGCAGTTTTGATCTCAGATAACTTGGTTTTTAAATAAACAAGAGTAATGAAAGACAAAGGGGGTCACTATATAATGGTGAAGGGTACAGTTCAAC